>JAHWFP010266794.1:0-20496 GCA_023313725.1 Lithobius niger | reverse complement strand
ATTTTGTACATTCTTCACTCCACATTCAAAGTATAAGTAAAAAAAAAATTTCTCCCAATAATGACAGGTACTATGGCAAAAATCCATAACAAAAAACAGGAAAAAATATACGAGGTTATGCAAGATCAGAATAAATTAAATTAGAGTTGAGTGGGACCATTCCAGTGCATCACGTGAAGCACTCAGAGCTGCTGTAAATTGTTTAGCTGATTGTAGAAGCACTAAATCAGCAGGCAAACAGTTCCAAGCACGAATGGTAGCCGGAACAAGGAGTCCTAGAAGTAACTTCTCTTGCACCTGGAACAGCTTCATTTTACAAGGATGATCTCTGAATCCAAGGTGTTCAGGTTTGTCAATGTAGTCAGCCAGGTTGAAGATTGTTCCCCTTTTTCTAAGTTATACAGCATTATCAGGCACCGTTCAACTCGCTGCCGGTCCAGTGTCGTTCAGTCCAGCACACTCAGTAAGTTTGTAACACAGGTAGTCGGTGTACAAGCCTTGCAAACCATCCTTGCACCCCTCCATTGAACATCTGCCAACCGTTTAGAATCAATAATGTTAGGATACCAAGCAGTGCTAGCTTACGTAAGGTACGGTCTAACAAGCATATCAAACAGGATTTTTCTGACTTGTGATTAAGGGTGGCACGATAATCGATTAATTCGATAACATCACGATAAAAAATGTTATCAATTATCGTATCGCACTTTTTCTGATTTATCGAATTATCGTGCAAACCTCGATGCTTAAATTGTCAAAACTCAGAAACTGTAATAGCTAGACCAAGCAGTTTGCGGTTTTGCGTGTAGCATTACAAGGGCTCGCCAACCAAGTGTGCAATACTGTTGATTGCCACTTTAGATGATTGGAGAGTTAGTTTAATGCAAACAATATTTAAGCATTAAGTAACAGCACAACTGCTGAATTGTTTCTATATGGTGAGGAAGTAATGCACAATGGCATTGTATTTTCATGTCTCATGGCCAAATTGCGAGTGCCACAATTCTCATTCTTGAAAGTTGCACTGTAGGCTTCAGCCGAGATTTTTTTTTAATTTACAAAATTAAAATGGTTATTCCACCATCAAAATTTGTTTTATCAAGATATTATTGATTATCGCGTTAATTAAAAAAAATATATCGGGTTAAAAATTTTTTTTATCGTACCATCCCTACTTGTGATGGGCACTCCTTCATCACCCTGCCCACAAAGCCTACCATCCTATTTGCCTTGTTAATAATAACATTCACATGTGAAGTCCACGTAAGCTCATCAGTAATATGAATGCCCAAGTATTTAAGTTCTTTCACACAAGTTTCTTGACCAAGCCTTGATAGCCTCTTGACCAACCTTGTAATCTCGTACGCCAACATTTTCATCTTTCTTACGTGCCACGTGCATCAGTTTAGTCTTGGAAGGGTTCAAGTCCATATCCCACCTTTCACACCATTTCACCATCTCATTAATGTCTAACTGGAGTGCCACCGTGTCCGCCTCCCCTAAAATCAGCCTGTGTAAATTTCACAGTCATCAGCAAGTAGGGAACATTCGGACGAAAAACACTGAGGCAGGTCATTTATGTCTACTGACCAAATTGCGAGTGCAAAACAAAATGGGACCCAAAACGGAACCCTGCAGGATGCCGGATGTCACAGGGACAGCCTTAGACGTTACAATATATTTACAATAGACAAATTATTTTTAAGCTTTTTTTTTCAATATTACAATATATCTTACAACTAAACCATGCGCAATGGCTGTTTGCCGTGACGTCACCATGAGTTAACCAATGACGAACGAGAACAACGGCTGTTTGGCCGTCTGATTGGACTAGCCCAGTCACGTGATATGCACGTCACAGCAAACAGCCATGGCGTGTGGTATAGGCTTTTGCCATTTAAGCAATAAGTGAGATGACACACGACATAGTGGTTGAAGAGGCAGCAGCTCCGAAGAGGTGCTGCACCGACAATTTATAACATTCTAGGTTACACTAGCACACCTAGTGGATGTGCATAGAAGTACATATTAATATGGGTGAAAATCCAGTACACCAAGAGTGGCGATAGTACCGCCCTCTCGAATCAGGCAGTATCTTATCTGTTAATAGTTGATACCCGCTCTAAGGGTGGGGACAACATACACTCCACATGAACCAGTTTCTAATGTGATGGCTGGTGAGGATGAGACACAAGTCTTGTATGTAATAGAAATCACCATTTTAGAAATGACCTCGCACCACAGCTGGCAGCATTTCTTGTTGTCACACATTGAACGAGAAATAATGAACTTTTAGACCATGTGACGGGAAGAGGCACTTATGAACCAGAAACAGATGATCTTGTCGAATGCTATCAAGGTCATTGCAATGCTAATCTGTTTAGTATGGATCACACACCATGGGAGTAAAGTATCGAAAAACGCCATACACTTTCGTTGGGAAATAAAAACCTAAATGTAACGTATTCCATTGATAATACTCCTTTAAAAATAAATGATGATATTAAGGATCTGGGGGTCCGCTTAACATCAAATCTAAAATTTTCAACCCACTGTAGCCAGATCACCTTTAAGGCAAAGCGGATGGGTTTCATGATCAGCACAGTTTTGCTTCTGGTGACGTTTCAACCTTGGTTAGGTCTTTCATTGTCTATGTTCGGCCAATTGTGGCACACGCTTGTGATCGAGTATAGTCCCCGTACCTGATCAAGGATATCAAGTTGGTTGAATCAGTACAAAAATCTTCCACCAAAACTTTGCACGGATGTTATAATATGACATACAAACAGCGACTTGAGCATTTGGGCCTTGAATACCTCGACGTCTGATTGCAGATCTAAGCCTAACTTTCTCTATTTGCGGGGTGTCACTGATATGGACTCATCTCTCTGTTTTAATGTCCGTGCAAATCATTACACCAGAGGCCATTGCTTTCAACTCACCTATAGACCCAATAAATCTGGCCCGATTTTCGCTCTAGTTTTTAAAGTAGTAATAAATCTGTAAATCATCTTCAACTTTACCTTTGTTAAATACATTAAATCAACGAATAGAATAGAATTATGTGACTACTACAGTCATATTATTATACAGTTAAAGTGTAAATGTATGTATCCATTACAAACTGACAGGGCTGAATTTTGTGAATTTTGTGAAATTCCTTGCTTCTCTGTCGTTAATGTATGGTGTATGATGGTGCGGATGGTCTCTATGAACAGCTACCGCGGTGCAGATTTGCACATTCACATCAGAATTTCCATTGGTCGTGCCATTCTGGATTACGGGGAGGAGGGGGGGAGGGGGGAAAGACGTTTTATTAGGGCCCCAGCCCAGAGCTATGCTCCCACTCTAACTAAATACAGAGAACACCATAACAAAAATACAAGGTAACAGAATGAGAACGTCAAAAACAATTACAACAACATGACCATCCACCTTGTACTCGACTCGGCATGGTATCCTGTACTACGGGGCCCTAAATGATCAGTTTTATTGTTTTACATTGTTTTGTTATTAGGCAATAATGCAAATTAGATGAACGCCAGCCGTAAAACGTAGGTTCAGATTTGCTTTTAAGGAGCACAAACCCAAACTGGGTTATCTGCGCCACGACGATGAGAGGAACAATTTAGCTCGATAAATTCAAACGGAAATCCCAGGATCTTTGCCATGTCACAATCGACATGAGCACGAGGCTGATAATCAACATAATTCATTTCTTTTATGAGAGGATACAAACCCCAACGCTGTGCTCTCTACGCTACCAAATACGACTGAGATTGATTGATTGATTGATATTATTAGGCAGAAAACGGCCCAGAGCCATGCATCCTGCCGCTATTCTGATACAACAACACTACAGGACATCTACCGACCAACACAATGCAAAGTCAAAACCGGAGAGAACGACTGAGATTTTATTTTATTTTATTTTATTGAGTACCATGTGGCCGAAAAGCCACACACTCATGCTAAAGCTAACCTAACCTAGCTTAAAACCAAACCTTATGCGAACATTGTAAATCTGTTCACCAGCATACAACAGCACACACGAACTGTGTTCATAACATCCAACCGGAATCAAGTCCCCACACTAACACTTGACGTGACTGAGATTAAGCAGATACTAACAATGCTGGAAATAAGCAGTTGTGCACATTGCTTGCTATAGAAATTCAGCGACACCACACTGTCACTGCAGGCAAGAATGCAAGGGGAAAGGAGATTTTACAGTGGTAAGGCAGAAGCGTTAATTGAGTGAGCGAACCGAACGAAAATCAGCATTTGTTAGCAGTATGAGCAAAACTTTAATTAAAGAAACTTATTTTGATGAAGCATAGACATGCACATGACAAAATCACATGTTTATTACACCCGTCCGGAGGATGGGCTTCCTCTAATACATATATTAAAGATATATTTAAGTTAATCCAGTCAACAAATTATAAAGTTGCAACAAGCATGGCAAATCTGCATATTCAGCATTGAGTTATAAACATGATGTAACAAATCGTTCGTGTGGTACCCATGCGTTTTCTAACAGTTACATTTGGCTAGTGGCGTGCATCGGGGAGGGAGTTGCAGTATGGCTTGTGTATGCCGCTAAAAGTTGTACGTTACAACATTTGACGGCTCAGTTGCACTCTGACCAACACCACTATAATATACCCTTTTTTCTTATTATTTTGTTGTGTTGTAAATCAAGTTAAACCTCGACATACAGAAAAAATTATAAGCAAACATTATCAGCGCGACCTGTCAATATAGAATCTAGGAATATGGGGTTGGCAGTTAGATATATGTGATCGAGTTGATTTTTAAAGGAGTTAGTAAAGGAGGCTACAACCACAGAGGCAGGAAAGGCGTTCCAAATTGGTAGTAGACGGGATGAAAAATCACGTTACTGTCCTAAAAATTAAATTTAGGTTTCCTACAAAACAATGGCTAAAATTAAAAAGAAAAGTCAGCAGGAGTGCTGTAAGGGCGCGTTTACGCAGCGACTCGCCTTTGCATTCTCGCAGCTAGAACTCAATCGCGATGGCAAAGGTGACATTGCCATGGTAACAGTGCTAAACGGATTCGCTAAATCTGACATCGTTTGAGTAAATACTTGCAGTCTTATAAGCCTTGCCAATAATATAAAGAATTCCTCGTGACGAAACAATTTTCCCAAACGCTTCTGAACTCACGTTATTTGCTGTTTTCGTTGCGAGGCGGCAGACATAAGACCGCCGCCATGTTTGAGGTGATTTCTAGCTTCTAGCTGCGAGAATGCAAACGCGAGTGGTTGCATAAACGTGCCCTAAGTTCCTCCAGCTAGATCCGGGAAGCCATACATTTTTTTAGGTATTTTCTACCGTAAAATGGGCCTCAGAACCAATGTTGGGAGATTAATTATGCGTTAAACAACACTTTGTAGCAAAGCAGGGCAGTGCAGCTCACGGTCAGCAATCAAGAAACGTGGAGCTTGCACAATGCGCAGAGCACACTTTCAAAAAGCAGGTGCACATTATATTTTCAAGTGCAGGCGAATAGCTAAATGTATGCCAATTACAGGCACTGCCTCTAATTCATTCACATGGTTTCTGATGCATGTTTAAGTAATAAACAATGAAGTTACCTTTGACAAGGTCGTCCGTTTCTCAACTTGACGGCGGACACATTAGCGTGTGTTCAGATATGTTTCCTTAATGTCGAACAACGAAAACAAAACTTGAAGTCCTTCTACATTCAAATTGTCTTTAGCAAACATGTTTCGGCTCTTTAATCCTATAAATCTGTATTGTTTCTCAAATTAAAATAACTGGAAGAAGATTGTATTTTATATCGTACTTCGAATAATGGGCCATTACAGGGACGCATCTGTCAGAGCCATTATTTATAGGTGAGCACGTGGATTTTATAACGTAATAAAACCAGAGCTATGAAGAGTGGTAGCCATTCTGAAGAAGCGGTCCAAAAGTTCATTCACAGAACAAAACCACCTTGAACAGTAAAAACTGCACAGCAACACAAGACCGTTGATGTACTAAACCACGTGCCAAGGTTGTTTACCGTGACGCGCGTATCACGTGGCTGGGGTAGTCCACTCAGACGGCCCAAAATCCGCTTTTCTCGTTCGTCATTGGCTAACTCTTGATGACATCACGGCAAACAGCTCTGATGACCTTTGCAGACTGATAGAATTTGAAAAAACTGAAGGGAAACGTGTAATAAAAAAAAAGGGCATGCCACTGTTATGGTGATAACTATATAATTAGTTCACCAGTTCGTAAAGAGGGCTTACCATTTATTTCTAATCATGATTCCACTGGTTGCCGTGTTTCTCCCTTAACTTTACAGCAGTTTCAGCTCTGTATACGTATTTGTATTGAACCTTGGCGTGTTTATACGCAGTTTGGCACATTTCAGGACTGGGAGAAAATAAAAACGCGTTACAAACTTGGGATATTGGTGAAATTGGTGTGAACTAACGCCCCTAACAAACCTAGTCATGTGAACGCGGCAGTGAATGAACTTTCAATTAGAAATTCAATCCTGAACAGGCATTGGAAATTGGCCGGTGGCTAGTCCCCAAATCATCCGTTGAAATCCACAGCAACGATGCTCTCGCGTAACAAAGTATTTTTTTTTTTTTATATGAGCCTTAGGTCAGCCTTAAGGCTCCCAATTTAATGCTTATTTGGCCGAACAGGCCTAATTTTGAACATTACCAGCCTTTTTGAGAGAAGAAAAATCTGGCACAGGGAAATATCTGGCCAACCCGGGGGTTTGAACCGGGAAACCTCCGATCTTCGTAGGGGCTGAAAGACTGTCCGGAATTGGCCAGAATAGTTCCTATAGCCTCTGAAGGAGCATGGCAGCCTCTCACACTACCCTTGCCGGCAGTTCTGATGGGGACTTTGCCAAGATCCTCTTTCCAGAGATGCGCCCAGATCCACAAACCTCCAGCAACCAGACTGAGCTCTCTCACCGCTTAGCCACGATGACCACTACGACTTGGGAACGGATTCTGGTACAAAATTGGATGTACGGCTGCAGTACAATAACCTTTTCTTCCTTTTACTAAAGCCACTAACACAGCAGATAAACAAAATTATCGAAAAGCTTTCGCACATCTTTGCACACATTTTTCTCAAAGGGACAGTTGAGAAAGTGCACATGGATACACTGAAGCTTCCGATTTTTGTGTACCTGCTGTGCTGGAGGGCTTAGTGAAAAGGATTATTAAGCATATACTATAGAATGTCTTTAGTTCAACAACCTTTCCTGGTTTGCAGCGTGGGGCATAACGGGAATGGTGTGGATGAGTGCGAAACTCCATAAGACAATAGTATAACCATTACGTAACATACTTCGGTTTAGTAGGAACTTCCTAGTAGACAAGAGTATGTTATGTAATGGTTGTCACATTGCCTGGTGGCTTTTGCACTGGCGTTGTTTTGTTTGTTGGGATCCAGGGTTTGACAGCCCGTTGTTGTTGTTGTTTGGTTTTAGAGAGCTCGAACTCAATCTGGCAGTAGCGTAACTACAATGAGGCAGAGGAGGCAGCCCACCCACTTTGGGGGGCCCCCATTTAAAATTTGTTTGTAACCGCAAAATGTCGGAAGTAAGTGATTCCAATGGCTGCAGTTTCGTGAAAAAAGTTGTCTCGTGTTGAAAAAACTTAATCGTTTTATTTTTTTTTATGAAGGGTGTTTGGGGAGGCCGCGGGGTTCCACTGGACTCTCGCCTTGTGTTGAAACAACATTTTTTTTATGAGTTGGGGTGGGGGTAAAACTGCATTTTGCCCTGCATGGAAAAACTGGATTTGTTTTTTAATGTAAGGGACCCTTCTCTGAGCTCACCTCTTGTAGCAAGGACTGATTTTTTTTCTATGGGGGCCTTCACTGCACTGCCGCCTCCAGGCCCTAATTTTGAAGTTGCGCCTCTGCAGTCTGAGTCATCTGCCCCACGACATAGAGAGGGACAATTTAGCCGTAGTTTTCATCCACTACAGTGCAAAGAATGCGCACCCTCCCCCTCTTTCATTGCTGCCGTGAAAAAACGAACAAAGTCGCCCCATGGCGTTAATATTTAAAGTGGCACTATCACCGATTGAAAGCAGACGAATTCTGATAACATCTAGCGCTGTGTAGTACCATCTAGCGTTTGCTTGTACCAAGTGAAGGAATGCATAACGGCATTTCTTTTAACGAAACAAACAAGCCACGACGTACTTAATTATTGAGTGAAAATTTGGTTCATCCTCGTGCACCTGCGAGGAAGCTATAAAGGTTAACAATATCAATGTCGCCAGATGGCGCCACGGTATTTTCGTTCGCATTTCCATCGGTGATAGTGCCACTTTAACTGCGGATGGATTGGTTGTCATAGTAACTGCCTATCACTAGCGTTACCTTGGAGTAGTTAGGTACTACCTCAGATCGTGACGGAAGGCGCTTGTTTGTACTCAGAGCAAGTTTGTGCTATCGCATGTTATCGCATCGTGTGGCTACAAATACCTCTCTATTGCTTTGCTGGTGCTCTACTGCCGTGCAAAGCAGAGCTGTTAAGGAGTCGACCACAAGGCCCGGAGGTTTGGAAGAGTTACAGTGATTTCACACGGGATAATGTTTGCGTGCCGTGCCGTCCCATGCCGCGCGCAAGCGAGCCACGACGGCCGCTACGCAACAATCGTCCAACCCGGGCCAGCACGGGCAGGCGATGCTCGGCACGCTTTAATTATTCCGTCTGAAATCCGAACGCGCGCCGTGCCGCGCTGCTGGAAATGCTAACAAAGCTTCATTGTAGTTAAAAATTTCCCGCCACCAGTTGTTGTCAAAACAAAAAGGCTGACAACAGCCGCTTATAATTAAACCGTCTGAAACCAAGTCGCGCTGGCCCTCCAGAATCTGCTAAAGAGGGTTGGCCGTGTCCGGCCGCGTCCGGCCGCGGCCAGCCCCCAGCCCGAGACGAATTATTCCGTGTGAAATAACTATTAAGGTGCGATATCTAATGGTGTAGCGGCTGGCAGCTGGAGTGCAAGCAGGAAGTAAACACATGTTATGATAACGCTATGAGAAGAGCTACAACATTGGGCGACTCGTCGTTGTTCCAAAAATGTTGTTTGTACTACTAAGTGGGAGTGTCAGAACAATCACATGACCCACGCAACCACGCTATAGCGTTCCCTTGCACTGTTGCACTGTTAACAGTAGCAGTTGTTACTACCCGATGGCACATATGCGTCGATCGGAGGGGGTGGGGGGGGGGGAACTATCCTCCTCCCAAATTGTCAATGGGTGACTATTTTTCACGCTAAGTTTGAAACAAATACGATATTTCGTCTTCCCCATTGCGTAAATCAGGTCGTAAAAGCTGTATACCGCTTAGCTGGGCGAAGATGGTGGTGGAGTCATCACGTCAGTCCATAATACATGGAAATAAAGCTGTAAGAAAATTGACAGATTTACGGCATGGAAGAGATACAGGGCCGGATTAAGCCTCGTAGATGCCTGGTGCTTAAAATGTATTGTGGCCCTCTTCCTCCAACCCCCCTCCAGTCCCGTAATAAAAAAAAAAGTTTTTTTTTTAACAATAACTTTTTTTTATAAAACCGGAAATGTAAACAATATTTTAAAAATTTATAATCGTACCTTATTTTATTTTGCCGTGACCATGAGGCACCCTAGAGGCCTTTTTTTCGGTCAGCACCCAAAGCACCCCCCCCCCCCCCTTAATCCGGCCCTGAACAGGTAAGCACATCACTCTGCTGTAGCATACTCATAAAACAAGTTGTTTTTTAACTATTAAAAATGTAAATTGTAGTGGAGCAAGCCTAACTTCTTATGCAGTGACTCATTGGGGTTTCTATGCGGTAACAAAATCCAAAACTACTGATCCGAATTTTATACAAATTTTGTGTGCTGGCCAAGTACAAGTCAGAGAGTGTCTTTTTTTTTTTCAGGTTCAAAATGGGTATGTTCGCCAACATTTTGGCCGAAAATAAGGAAACCCAATCGGAAACTGTTAGAAACCAATAATTGTTAGAAATCGTTTTCGGTGTGCGTTAACTGTATCCACCCAAAACCAAAACTTGAACAAGAGAAGCCACGAAGTTTCCAAAAAAGGTCGGCCTTTGAAAGTAGTGATATCATTCAACCACAGAAAGACCGCCAAGGTTAATCCTATTCGTAAAGTTAATTTCACCGGCTAATAGTTCGAAAGTTAAATGAAAACTAGCCAAGTTAATCTACCAAATAATACTTCGTACGTTGAATGAAAACTTGAAGATTGCTACTCGGGGCTATCACTACTTTCAAAGGCCGACCCTTTTTGGAAACTTGGGGGCTTCTCTTATACCAGTCACAACTTTTATAGGACTGTGAATGTACAAAAGGTCATATTTCTTCATCTCTACCTTTTTCTCTGGAGGAATTTTATGTCTATCAATTTTCATATTCATAATTTCCACATTTGCGTTTGCTCAATTAGCTGTTACATCAGCAAAATTGATGCGGTTTGGTTTCGTGTATGCCCATGCTTCACATGCTTACGTTTCTTCAATTCCATTTTTAAGCACACTGGATAACAAACGTTGATTTTCGTTCGCTTCACTCATGTAAGGTTTGGCCATATCTCCATTCGAACACCTAATGACAGTTATTAAGTAATTATCAGCAATTATAGGTCATTACCCCGTTCGACAAGTAAGAACTTTTTGGAAACATTTGCCAGCCTTAGAACACCGTAAGAAGCAACAACTTTCCACGCGGACGGACGTTCCATTCTTTGCAACTTGTAACTTGGCTTTTGGCGGGAAGCTTGCTATAAATGGAAAGAACGTTTCACCGCCAGAGACACTCGCAAAAGGTAGCTACAAGCGGCAGAGATGCTCTTTGTCGTTTTGTAAGACAACTTTAAGTTGATCGATGTCACGTTGTAAATAATTCTTGTTGTAAATTTTGCTGAAGGAGGCGAAGTAAATTTGGTCATTTTGTTTGCAAGCGTGAGTTGACCCATTGAATTTATACTTACTCAATCGGCTCATCCCTCTGCAGTTGCTCCTCCCAAGATTACTGTTAATCTATGCAATGAAGCTGGAATTTCTCACTTAATGACATTAATCTCATCTACTTAACCGATCATCTAATTGGCGGCGCCACACTAGCATGTGGCTAGCATGAGTCTTGGGCGCCAGCTAACTTGGCACATTACCAAGACTTACTTCTTTTTTTTTTTTTTTAATTACTTTTTTCTTACTTGATTGGACCCTGTGCTGAAGATCTGCATTTTGTTTCAAACCCTTCTTGCGATGAAAGATTCCAGTCCCTCAGTGAGATTTGTTGTTTTTGTGAGCCGGATCAATATTTATTACGGGACCCTGGCCTGAAGCCTCATATCCCAAGAAACTATAAATAGTGATCATATCCAATATGTACAGACTCTACGACTATACATACTGACAAACAACCAGAAATAACCAAAGTCACAAAAGCTGCCAAAATCGCAAAAAGTTACGCACCAAAACCATTCGTGAGCGCCGGACTTCCACTGTACACAAATAACTCTAAAAGGCATGTTCACACGAGGGCACTAATGCAGACGAATGTCACTGCTCGCCTTCCACTGTATACATGTAACTCACTTGCGCAAACGACTAGTCTCCAGATACGAGTCTGCCACCAAATACACTCAGTCGGACTCGCAAGCCAGAACTTCTCAAAGAGTTGTTATAAGTTGCCTCTACAGAAGTTGTGAAAAGACAGCCTATCACAGCTCGCAAGCAATCATTCGCACTGACTTGCAGACTATGTGCAAGGTGCTGTGCTGTCTCAATAAATGAAATGTGATAGCACAGCGAAGAGCGGATAAACGCTCGAAAAACAGCATGCAGCATGCCTCGCCTAACCGGCTGACAAAGTGCTAAGACTCGGAGAACTCGGAGCCGGCTGGCAACTTTCTCTCTCAAGAATCGAACGATGGCAGACTACGTCAACCTACTGTCAAAAATGACTCCAAAGTACTTTACTTCAGTTAACGCTGATACAACAGATCCTCCAACTCTGACACTAACTGGGATCCCTCTAATGGCAGCCTGGTGCAAGAAGATGACCAACTCTGTCTTAGTGGGGAACAACAAAAGGCAACGAGCAGCAAGCCACTCAACGACAAGGTCTAAGGCAGCCTGGATATGCTCAACGGGTACACCAGGACAACTGCCGACAAACCACAGGGCGACATCGTCAGCATTACAATCCACATTCGTCGTCTGCTGTATCTCGACCAAAATCACTTTTATGACCATCGCAAACAGGAGCGGACTGGGATAGCTACCCTGTGGGGGGCCCCTGTCCGATTCTGTCTACGACGACCAGTGTCCACAAGCTCAACATCCCTGCAAAGCCACAATTGCGTTGGACAGTTTTGAACCAACACCCATAACTGGAAGAGCATCTCGGATCCTCTCGATGCGGACTGTGTCATACGCCACTCTAATGTCGAAGAACATAGCTACAACGATGTTCCCATGCACCCAAAACCTTTCATATGCAACACTAGAGAAACAGAACTGCGCCTTCTGCACTTCTATTGGGCCGGTAACCAGACTGGACACTAGAAAGACATTTGTTGCACTCAATGTGCCAATTTAGTCAGTGAACAAGCATGCGCTCATAGGCCTTACGCGCGCATGATAGTAGAGCGATTAGCCTATAGCTCGTCAGACTGGAGCACAGACCTCAACGCTTGCAGACCGGCAGAAGACCAGTAAACAGCTATGAAGGTGGGACCACACCTCCGTCCAAAAGGCTCTGGACAAACGCCAGGAATTCACACACTGCTGCATGACTCATTGTGCGCAGAAAATCGCAAGAGAGCCCATCAATTCCAGGGGCAACTCTCTGCTTTGACCTTGAACAGCGCTGTCCTGAATTCAGCGAGATTGAAAGGCGAATCCGTGTGCATGGAGCACGTCTGCGTTTGAGGTGGGGGGCGGGGTTCCACCCTGGGGAGGAGCATATACCCTTAGCGAAACGTGCACTGAATGCATCTGCCATGGCATCTCCTCGGAGGATAGTCTTGTCATATCTGAACACCCAAACTGTTTTGACCTTTTTGATCTTGCAGCTGGAGCGCTGTCCAAACCGATGCCATGGAACCAGGAGATACGACTTTTTCGCACAAGCGAGCAACAAATTCAAGTATTGAAACGATGCGCGTATAACACTTAAGCGTGTAATAATAAACTGTTGAACGACAAAATGCAAACAATGGCTTCAACAATAATTTTGCATTTGCGCACCATTTCAGCACCACGTGCTTCCAGCTGCACCCCCAGCACTTCCCCCTATACGACGCTTTACCTGTCAGTCGGATTGTAGATTTGGCAACTTTCCCTAGTGAGCTGTACAGGTGTCTTTAGGCCCTATGAGAATTAACATGGGAGCCGTCGGATTAGCTAGCTAGCTATTGAGACACACGCTAGTGTGTCGTCCACCAAGTTAAACAATAAACATCCAGATAAAATATATATATGAGCATTGCGACCACTGGACACTTGTGTAGTTTACAGCTAAGGAAGTTTGACTGTTTTCAGGCATCTGAGGATAAATAACAATGCGACAAAAAAGACAGAAACTTCGTCTGATAATGAGACTTTGGTTGCGTGACAATATAAAAGACGCTGTTAGTGACACAGCTTAGCATTTTCTTGTTTTTAAAACGACGTGAATAACGTTGATTTTTGCCTAATTGCTGGTTAAGACTAAGGCCATTTTTTGTTTCACGAAAATAAATTCTTCTATGCGGTGAATAAAGCTGAAATTTTACAGATGGATGTAGTTTTACCGTGGAACGTGCCTCTTGCTGATTTGGGGGTTAGGAGAAGCGCAAATTCAAAGTTACCTATCAACCTCAATACTATGTTAAGGGTAGAGGTACAGCATTTTGATTTTGCTTTACCAGTGGCGTAACTAGTAGGGGGGGGAGGCAAAGGGGCGATTCGCCCCCTCTGTAAGATTTTGAAAGCTTATTCAGCAAATTAGCCATGTCACTTTTTGCATATAGCTGAAAGAAACCTTGACCATCCTGAAGACGTATTTTAAACATTAAGACATTTACAAACTCAATATTTTGCTTAAAATTACCTACATTTCTAACAAAGCATCATGAGTGTTTAAAAAATAAGTATTTAGTATGAAAGTGAAAGATTTACATTTCACATTTTTTTTATTCATGTAATGCATTCAGCAAAACTGATTTTGTAAAAATGTTTCCAACGGCATGCAGTTTACAAAGGCAGAAAATGCCGGAAAATAGCAAAAATGCGTCAGCTTTTGCCCGCTGGGGGAGGTCACAGCGCTCCCCCAGAACCCCTAGCTGTTATTGGGTTTTCCCTCCACACCATTCGGCTAAATGGCTAGTGTTGCCCCCTCAGTACAAAACCCTAGTTACGCCACTGTGCTTTACCATCATACATCACTGGACCAAACGGATTTAACAGATTTATTGAGAGCATAAGGACCCGAAGCCATGTGCCCTTAAAACTAAATATAACAAATGCAAAATACAAAAATACCAAATATCATGTAGAAAATCCAAGAATTAAATAACACATACAAAATACAAATCGCAGGACTAACAACACCAACCTCCGCTACATCTGCCTGCTCTCGCTGTAGCCCCACTACTGCTAAATTAACAGATTTAATAGATTGATTTTAAGAAGAGCAATAAACGGCTCACAAACAAGCAAACCAAATTGAACAATTTCCGTACACACCACCACAACGCATCGTCACATCTTAAATCTTAAGCTACTCTACCAGATGCTTTACAATAAGTTACAACAGGAAGCAAGCGTTAGAGTGTAGTCAACGTGTATGGCGTCACACTCAATCCTCGCTGCAAACCACTTTGAAGATCAAATTTTCCTAGCAGAGATTGACGCAGTGACAGAAGAAGAGGACAGTCGAAAAGAAAGTGGGATACTGATTCACTAACACTGCACAGACACACCACAGTTTTGGACCAACTAAGCCGATAAGCATGCTGATTTAAATAAGAATAACCTCTCCAACTCGCATCACACAAAGAGAAGGTACCAAGGCACCGCGGGTATGCCTTCGTAGGCTGGATAGCAAAGAGTGATCGCCCAGTGTCACCATTGATCCGTTCCACAGCCCACTGCTCACGTGTCCACGCTGAGACCACTGGACACATGTCTCGTAGAACCAACGAAACAGCCACAAGCTGCAGATGTGCATGTCAACACACACGAGCCAACTCAGCGGCAGCTTCATTACCGTACACACCTTTATGAATGAATGCGAAGATGTAAGATGTAGCACAACAGCAGCCCGAGTGAAGAATTGCTGCTTTTCCCAATTGCTAAATAAGCCGAGTTCGGTCCAACTTAACCTATTAGAAAAAAACTACCAATTTAAATAGGTGTGCTTTACACTGCGATATTCAACATACGTTTACTATCCCTTTATGAAACTGTTAAACTAGCACCCATTTACAGTGTATTTTGTTACTCGGCGCGTTTTTATTAATGCGTTACGTAACCCCAAACCTTCGTAGGCCTATTCTGATTAGTTAACTTGTTACAAACTAAACATGGTGACGAAACTTAAAAAGCGTGACAAGGTGCCGTATTAAGCGCGCTGAAAGTACGTTGCCTGATAGGAGTCATAGAACTCAAGTAAAGGGTGTACAATTGTACATTTAAGAAATCCCAAGCACTACGGGATCAAAAACCAAAACCAAAACAAGCGTCTGATAAATAAGCCGAGTGGTGAACTTCTTGACAAAGACTAAGACACACTTAGCCTATTAAAAAAAAAACACAAATTTAAGTCGGTGACAACTTTTAAATTTACGCCCATTTACAGCGTGTATTTTTTATTAATGCGGTACGCAGCCCCAAAATCTTCGCAGGCTTACTGAATGCAGCCTCGGTTAACTTATTGTTTCTGTTTTGCAATTAAATCAAATTATTATATTGTGGTTGTAACTTAACGAAAAAAAACTTGGGTTTTCCACTTAGATTTCTCCAGCTAAATTGTCCTTTCATCGTCACGGGACAGATAACCCTGTTTAAATTCGTGCTCCCGAAAAGTAAAAACACTACCCCCACCCAAAAAAGAAAAAAAACTTAACGAAACTAAATAAACTAAACTATAGCTTACCACGCTCACTTGTTTCTCTTTTATCTTATACTAGCATCGTACCCGGCTTCGCCCGGGGTTTTCTTTCGCCCGTGGTTTGGTTTGGCCCCTGGTTGTTTCCCAGTTTTCGGTCGGTGTTGTGTGAACATTAACTGCGACAGGGTATTTCTCTTCCTGTAAGTTTCCCTTTTCCTCCCATCTTCTCCCACCCCTTTCATCCCATCATCTCCCCCCCTGCCCTCACCCTCTCATCTCCCATTTCCTCCCTTCTATCCTGTTACCCACACAGACGCACTACCCCTCTCCCTGTTTATCGGTTTGGCTTGTGACGTCATTTATCACTGTTGCCTGAACGTTGACTGAGCTTGGTTGTTGTTTGGGATGTTGTTGTTCAGTTAAAGGGTAATCATATGCTTACTGGTCAAAGACGCAATGCCCCCTACACGGGCAATAGTCGTGCAAGGCCTCTCGCCTTTGCCCGGGGTTTTGTTTAGCCCATAGTTTCGCGCTTCTCCCTCCCTCCCAATGTCTTTATTTTCTAAAGAGCAGGGCGAACAGAAGCGCTGCGCCACACATGGGCATTCCCTCCAATTCCTAGACGCACTGCCCCCACACACGGGCATTTGCCATTCAGGCCCTCCTCGTCACTCTCAATTTATCCCTTTGGCTTGCGCAATCCGTACCGTGTGAAAAATAACTCTCCTTCGTGCATGATGTCATTTAAGACATGCCTCTGCGATGACCGCGCAGAGCCAGTTGTTATTCGAGGCAACAATGTGCCAAATTCAACTTCTTTTTTTCAAGGCAACAACGTACCAGTTTCAATTTCTAGCCAAAGAATTAACACACTCGCCCGTTTTCATTGTAGGGGTTCTCCTTCCGGGAGGGGTTCTCCTTCCGGGGGGTCGTCGTTGCTTCATTTCTGCTATGAGACTTTGGTTTATAATGTAAGATTATAAGGCAAAGTCTCATAGTAGCAGAAATGCGGCAACGGGAACCCCTACAATGAAAACGGGCGAGTTTGTCAATTCTTTGGCTAGAAGTTGAAACTGGTACGTTGTTGCCTCGAATAACAATTTGCTCTGCGCGGTCATCACGGAGGCATGTCTTAAATGACGTCATGCACGAAGGACGGTACGGATTGCTCAAGCCAAAACGATACTCTGAGAGTGGAGAGGAGGCCCTGTACGGATCACAAGGTACGGATCACTCAAGCCAAACTGATAAACTGAGAGTGAGTTGGGGGGGGGGGGGGGGCTTAACGCGGATTCCCCATGTGTACGGTATTTCGTGAACGGTATTTGGCGAAACGGGATTTGGCGAAACGGGATTGGCCCCTAAGGCAAAAGCTGTTAATCTAATTTCGATTTGGCGAAACGACACGTAACCGAAGGGAGAGAGAGGATGGGAGAAAACGGAGAGTGGGACGATGGAAGGGAGAGGATTGGAGGAAAGTGAGCCAAGCCAAAGCGATACTCTGAGAGTGGGGAGGAGGTCCTGTACGACTATTGTCCGTGTGGGGGGCATTGCGTCTTTGACCAGTAAGCATATGATTACCCATTAACTGAACAACAACATCCCAAACAACAACCAAGCTCAGTCAACGTTCAGGCAACAGTGATAAATGACGTCATGCACAAAGGACAGTAATTTTTCACACGTTACGGATCACTGAAGCCAAACTGATAAACTGGGAGTTGAGGGGGTGGGAGTTGTGTGTGTGTGGGGTGGGGTGTCTCCATGTGTGCGACTGTGCGTGTGTGTGCCCATGTGTGGGGAATGGTCACCCTTCCCGTTTGCCAGAATCCCGCTTCGCAAAATCAAAATATTCTTGAAAAGTTTAACATTCCAGAAGTTAAAGAGGCATGTCTAAGTGGAAGTAATTTTGGATTAGTGGCACTTTCTCCCGATATGTGTTTAGCCGCAGCGAGCACGATAGCGCGAGCGAGGTACGTAATTTGAAACAAATTATTCTGCACAGGCGTTTGATAAATTGAAACAAATTATTGTAGACGGACGTTTGTCTATAAATGTCTGACCATTATAATGTCTAAATGTTCGTGTTGAAATGTTTTAGAGGTTTCGTGTGCCTAAAATTTCGTGAACGGTATTCGGCGAAACGGAATTTGCCGAAACGGGATTTGCCGAAACGGGATTTGCCGAAACGGGATTGGCCCCTAAGGCAGAAGCTGTAAATCACCTTTCGATTTGGCGAAACGACACGTCACCGACCTAAAACTGGGAAACAACCACGGGCCAAAACAAACCACGGCCAATTGTATTTTATTAACAGCACAAATTAGAGATAATATAGAGAAGACAAGCAACAAACAACCAAGCCTATAAGGAAATTGCAAGTGTAAAAAAGAAACTGGAAACACAAAAAGAAGTCATCGAAAACCACAAAAAAAAAATAAAGACCTTAGAAACAGCCGACAACGAATTAAAGGAAAGCAATCAGTCGCATGGGAGTCAGTATGGCAAGACGTACCAACCAGACCAAACACAGAAACCCCTACAAAACCACCCGGAAGCCTCAACCAACAAATATAGGATATTTATAGGATTGCGCTGTAGCAATCTTCAAGTTTTCATTTAACGTCCAAAGTATTATTTGGTGCGATTAAGTTGGCTAATAGGATTGACCTTGGCGGCCTTTCCTTGGTTGAATGATATCACTACCTTCAAAGGCCGATCGTTTTTGGAAACTTGGCAGGTTTTTATACCAGTTTTGGTTTTGGGTGGATATCACAAATTTCATAGGACTGTGAACATACATAAGGTTACACCGTCATCTGTAAATTTTTTCTAGAGAAATTTCATTTCTATAAATTTTAGCATTTTTAATTTTCAAATTTACCATTGCCAAATAGCCCTTAGATTAGCCAAATTGACCATTCTTCACATGCTTAAGTTGCTTCAATCTCATTTTTGCAGACACTGGCTAACAATCGCTGATTTCGTTTACTTCGCTCACTCAATCAGCGCATCCCCTTCAGTTGTTTTGTTTATCCTGCACCTTTCCGGTAATTTTTCAAGATTTCGTTCACATTTAGTCATGCAGAAACCCCCGAGGTCGCTGTTATTAAAACAGCAGAACGCGAAGCATTTTATTTTTGAGTTATTAACAAAAACCCGTTACCTCGTGGATGCTCATATTGTTGCGTAACCATCGTCTAACGTGCATCCCGGTATTCTTACGAAATCCACGGCAACTTTAACGTTTCTTTATTTTGTCCTTCGTTACAGTTCAATTTTTAGTTCGTCCTGGCTTTTACAATAAATCTAAGGACCAGTCTTGATTGTTCAAGCCATTGTTGCTTGAAATCTTTGGTTGTAACTTGGAAAAGAAACGAAATTTAAATTCGCTGGTGGCGAATTTCAAAACCCTCCCACGCATTTGTCCTGACCCCTACAACCCCCAAACCAACAAAAGGACCATGCGAAGATCACTATGCATCCGTGTGCAAAAGTTCAGCTTCGTGTAGGCCTTTTAAAATTCAATGGCTTCATAGCAATGAGTCTATGGGATTTAACATGGGGCCAGCGTTATTAGCTAGTTATTAGTTTCTAGATAGTTACTAGTTACTAGTCACTAGCTAGTCAGTAACATAAAAACAACGTTATTGATGCATCTTTCTCTCTATGAATGGTGGACACTCAGCCTTTAACTTTCATTTTTTCTTTATCCCTGTACCTTCCTCTTACATTTACCACAATTTGAAAGATTTCTGTCGCATTGGGATTTATCCTCAACATGCCAAACTATGCTTTTAGTTGCTTACAGTTAACAGACACATGTCTGCTAGTGAGGCCGTCAAAGGGGTTCAAAGGGTTTCGAAGGATTTAACGAGCGTTAACCACTCCTGGTCATCTACCCGAAGCCCTAAGGCTGCTTTAATGCTTTAATGCTTTATTCGAGTTAAAATGGTCTTGAAGCCGTACACTCGGTCAAGGAGACTTACACTACTTATATCTAACATGGCACACCCAGTACACCAGCACATCCACTATTCCACAGGTTCACACAAAAGTCGCACATGCCCTATACAACTCTACCCATTGGGTAGAGGAGCGGCTAACAAGCTGAGGCTCCAACCGAGGAGAAGCGCCCCGTGGCCCTACAGAACGCGAGGACCCTGTACAAAGAATGCTGACGCACCCCAGAATGCGGGGGTACACCCAAGACCCGGCGCAAACCATCCTCTGTTCTCCCTAGAACAAAGCAACGCCGATCAGCCCACAGAGGACAGTCAAATAAAAAGTGATAAACGGTCTCGGGACTTCTGCCACAAGACAGGTCGGGGTACGCGACCAGCCGAGCCTAAACATGTGTGCACGG
>JAHWFP010266779.1:0-21047 GCA_023313725.1 Lithobius niger | reverse complement strand
CATGGCAACAAAGGTTTGTCCATTTATTTTTGAGCGGTACTGTACAACGACGAGTTGAATCTTTAGTGAACGAGCCATTGTTGCAATAAAGCGATAGTGTTAGTGCATTGTTGCCGAAATATCGCCGAACATATTTGCACAACAACGATTTGCATTGTTAGCAAGCGAGCCATTATTGTGTTATCATAATGAGCCATTGTTGGCGGGAATGTTCTTTGATCCAACTCCTATTTTAAAACTCAAATAACTGCAATAAATTCCTTATTTGTGTATTTTAATCAATTTTAACTCTTTTCTTCGGGTCTTTCTTCAGCTGCAATGAATGTATTATTTTGGAAACATTGATACGTAAATATTGATAGGCAAATATTGATAGCGGTAACAGATTTACTTACATAAATAAGAACCAAAGGCCTTCGTTTTCTATGCCTAGAATTCTTTTTTTTTTCTTATTTTAAAAATTAATAGTTGTTAATTTAAAGTGTGAAATACTTTAATCATACTTTAGAAACTATTTGGGATGCGTAAATATGGGATTGCATTTTTGCTACTTAAGTAAGAACCAAAGACCCTCTTTTTTTTTTACTTCAACGAGGAACCCGCGCCTGGCCGTGGTTCTTACTAGTGGTAAGACAATGGTTTCATTGTTGCAGCATTGTTGCAGCAATGTGTCTTCATGATATAAATCCACTGCTGCAACAATGGTCCAACAATGAAAGAATTGTACAACAACAAATATACAACAGGTTACAACTATAGCTCAGACACCGGTCATGTAGAATCACAAAGCAGTTAAAAGCCAAGCAGAGAACATGTTGGAGACGTGTGCACTGTTTTGCCAGTTTTGAAGGAATACAACTTTTGTATTTCTTGCTAAATAAATTAATCCAAGCAGAATTCACAGCAATTAATTCACCGATTTCAAATGGCAACACTAACGGCGACGCACATGCCTCTAGGGAGGTGGCTATTGTCTCTACACTATTTAGTCTGACACGTTAAAAGAATTAAACACCCACAACAATGATCTACCAACTGTTCCGTAACGGCCTCCACCAATAGGAGTGCCTAACCACGCGACTTATCGTCGGCCTGGGTAGATTAAGTCTTCGGCTGTCTGTCCCAGTATCTAACCTTGGAAAAGCAATATATACAGTTTCTACATCGGTCGGCCTTGCTTCAATGCTATACTTACAAATTGACAAATGCTTGGACTATTCACAGCATAAGTGATGTTTTTCTCACATAAGTAAAAACCCACAAAGCGTAATTGTTAAGGTAAGTTTTCCACAAGATTAAAAGCAGTTACTACTTCGACAACTGGCCTCAAAGGGTCAGGACTCAGTATGAGCGGTGGAACCTGGGTAGAATTATGCTGCTCCTGAAGTTATTCAACATCAAAACTTACTAGGTGCAGTACCACCCACAACTGCATTGCAGCATGCTGAATAAAATATGCTGCCCTTTTGCCTGCCAGAACGAATGCCACTAGTCAAAATGCCACCGTCAAAATACCACTGAACAAAATGACACCCTCTACCGACATAATGCCACTTCAACATTTTGTTACTGATCATTTTAAAAAGTCACAACGCATAAACATAGTCACAATGTACAAACCTTGACAGGCTGTCACCTTGGCAGAGTCCACCTTGACAGGTTGTCTATTTAACGTTTTTTTAAAGTCACAAATGTTGAGTTGAGTGTTGAGTTGAGTTTATTATTAATATGTAGAAGCATGTACAAGGACACTCATATAAGTGACAAACCCACAGACCACAAGAGCACATGCCCGCGTACAAGTGGATTGGGGCCGCATAAACATGTAAATCAAACAAACACAAAGGAAATATATTTCCTATTTAATCAAAACTAGGGATTACATGCGAGAAATTGTTTAAGAAAAACAATTCTCTATATATGTGTAAAACAATGAAATAACAACAATGAAAACAGAAAGACAAATTAAGTAAATTTGCGAAGTCAGAACAAAAAAGGATATGAGTAATCTGAAAAAAAAACAGTCTAATCTGAACAAGACAATAATAGCACAATATTCCGCCAAAAGAAACGAAGAATTCAAAATAAAACGTGATATTTAAATTTAGAAAAAGTTAGGTCACAACAATGAACAAATTTTCTAAGGTAGATGGGTTTAGATCAAGTAGCCACCTGAACAAATGTTTCTTAAATGATGACATCTCAGTCAAACTTTTTATTTCTATGGGCAAGGAATTGTAGAACTTAAACTACCCAGAAAGTAACTGCATTTGTGGAGTCTTTTCCTATTAACTTTAGGTTGAACAACGTATAAATTGCATTCGTTCCTAGTACGGTAATCAGTTACTAGACGAGTGGTAAAGTGAGCACCGTTTTTACGAAAATTAATTAAAGTTCTGTAGACGTACAGATGGCGGGCTGGCAGAATATTTAGCAGTTGAAAGATAGGAAATGTGTGGTCACGTCGTTTCTTGAACATAATCGTTTTAATAATACGCTTTTGCAGTTTAATAACAGGGTCAACAGCATTAGAGTAGGTGCCACCCCAGAATAAAATTAATTACTGCAAAAAAGATTGTGCCATGGTAAAATAAAAAAACTTTCAGCGATTTGCGTGGTACAAGTTTTCTAATGTAAAACATTTTACATAGAAGAGCACGCAGCCGGGTAGTAATTGAATTAATTTGACATTTCCAGTTTAAGTTGCTGTCGAGAAACACTCCAAGATATTTAACTTCATTAACCTTTTTAATTTGTTGGCAGTCACAGTGTTGTTGTAACTGAGAACATCTGTGAAGGGTTATTTTAGTATCATCTGGCAGTGCACTTTTTTTTAAGGGAGAAATGAACAAACTTGCTTTTGGCAACATTAAGGGTTAACAAATTTTCAGTAAGCTAATCGCCAATTAAAATAATATCTTCCTCGATTTTTTCAGTAGTATCATCAGTGTTATTGCCAACAGTCAGAAGTGCCGTGTCATCAGCAAAAGAATTAATGTTAGAATTAGTCTTCAGGTTATAAATACCGTTAATATAAATAAGAAAGAGTAACGGTCCTAAAACAGACCCTTGTGGCATACCTGAAGTTACTAATGCACTATCACTAATGTGAGGTTCAATTTTAGTGACTTGAGTTCGATTAGATAAATAATCTGAACCAAGAGTTTGCAAGGCCTCGAATTCCATAAAGTTCCATTTTTCCAATTAATCTTGTGTGATTAACAGTGTCAAAAGCTTTCATCAAGTCCAGGAACGTGCCAAAAGCAACTTTGCCAGAGTCTAATGGCCTGTAAATTTGAGTAAGCAAATTTAAAACTGTATCTTCAGTACTGCGATTTTTGCGAAAACCGTATTGGTTGGAGTGGAGGAGATGATTTTTTTCCAAGAATTCAGTGAGCCTGTTTGTCATTGCCTTTTCAAGAAGTTTAGAAAAAACGGACAGCAAAGCGATTGGCCTGTAGTTGCTTGGATCATATCGACAGCCTTTCTTGAAAATAGGAATAACAACAGTGTGCTTTAAAACTTGAGGAAAGGTGCCAGTTTTAAACGAAAGGTTATAAACGTGAACAAGTACTGGAGCAATGATACGCTGTGTACGCTTAATGACATTAGTTGTGATTCCGTCATAACCAGGACTTTTGCCTTCTTGTAAGGAACTAATAAGATTAAAAATTTCACATTCAGTAATGGGTGTAACAAAAATGGACTTTTCAAAAGTGGTTGGCATATATTTATTCTTGACATCCGTAGTAATGTTGTTTGCCAATTTTTGCCCGATGTTAGCAAAAAAGTCATTAAATTCATTAGTGTAAGCTTTAGGATTAGTAAGTACTGAGACCGGAAATCCATTAACACGGATTTCATCGGGAAATGCAGTGTGTTGTTTTTTGGAACCCGTTATTTCGTTTAAGATTTGCCACTGCTTCTTATAATCATTTCTAGCCTTAGAGTATTCATCTTGATAATACTGCTGTTTGATTTCACAAATAACCTTTTTGAGAATTCCTCTGTAATTAGCAAATTCGCTGCGATAGGTCGGGTTGTCAGGGTGCTTTTTCATGATTTTGTACATTTTATTTTTGGTCCTAATCGATTTTAAAACCGCAGTAGTCATCCAAGGATTAATCTTCGTATTTTTCGCAGTGACAGGTTTGTTAAAAGTAGCTTTCTTGATATTACGTTGCATAACGTTGACGAAAGAAGTCATGGCATTGTTACAGTCAGTTTCGTTAAGAATCACTGTCCAGTCTTCACTAGCCAGATAATTATTTAATTTAGAATAATCAATCACTTGGATAATTTTTTTAGCCCCCGTCCTATTTGAATTACTCATTATATCAGAAAGCATTACTTTAAGTGCAACTGCGTAATGATCAGTGACTGTCAATTTAATTAAGGCTGAGCTATAATTATCAAAATTACTTGACCTAACAAAACATGATCTAAGCAAGATTTACTGTGGGGAGTTACACAAGTACATCTGTTCATAAAAGAGACAAATCCATTTGTAAAAAAAATTGTCTAAGTAGGTATTCACTGCATTCTTAATTTCTTTAATATTTATATTCATATCGCCAATAATAATGGCATCATGAGGTGCCGTGCCATCAACAATACTACTTCATGCAGAAAAAAAATCGATCAAAATTCCGTCATGGTAACGATACACTGCCAAGATAGCGCAAGAAACATTTTTCGTCACGAAATTTATTTTAAGAAACTCGGCATTATTAGATAAAACAGGTTTGTAATAATATACATATATAAATTAATATAACAAATATATCGCCAAAAGTTATAAATTAATGATTTATAAACCTGTCTCCCCCCTCAGTTTTTATCCGTTTGATCTTTGTAAATTTTTTTTAGTTTTATTTATTTGTTTGGTGACAATCATGAAGAATACAGAATGGAGTACGAGCTATAGTTTAATTGTCTTAGGCCGAATTTTAAGAATCCTAATTCATAGGCTTGTTGCAGTGACTTTTTTTTTTTAGCATTCAGGGGACAACGCCTAGTTTCCAAAAAGGATCGCCCTTTGAAAGTAGTGATATCATTCAACCAGGGAAAGGCCGCCAAGGTTAATCCTATTAGCCAAGTTAATCGCACCGAATAATACTTTGGACGTTAAATGAAAACTTGAAGATTGCTACCGCTAGTAGCAATCTTCTAGTTTTTATTTAACTTTCGAACTATATTAGTAGGTGCGGTTAACTAGGCTAATAGGATTAACCTTGGCGGCTTTTCCCTGTTTGAATGATATCACTACTTTCAAAGGCCAACCCTTTTTGGAAACTTGGCAGCTTCTCTTATACCAGGTTTGGTTTTGAATGGATTTAACTACGTATTTAACGTAACCAGCGCTTCAGAGTTAATAATTGTTTTACCTACTTTTAAACAATACTGGATGACACTACGGCACGTTTCAGGACCCGTGTATTCCCTCATTTAAAACACAAGCGATCTCATTTGCAAATACTAATGGCAACATTGACTTTCTTTTTTTTTATGGTATAGCAATCACGTTGTCAACCAAAAAAAAAATTGTGCAGGAAGGAAGGAAATAAGAGGCATCAAAGAGGCATTTTGACGAGTGGTATTCTGTCGCGACACCGTCAGAAGACTGAGGTAAATATAACTGCCTGGGAGTAAGTCCCAGATCTTCTTCCACTGTTACATACGTGGGTACGAGTGATTTACGTTTATAGCCCTAATTTTGTTCCCTGCAATTGTACAGACTTCTAAGTTCTTGGGTAGGCTAGCACACTTCTATAGGTAGAGTAGCAAAATTCTCAACACAAAATGCGACAACAAAAATATAAAAAAAATAATAAAATAAGCAACACTAAGCTGAAGAAATTAACAAAAATGAAACTGCTGTCAGAATTAATAAGTAAACAAACACCCGCTTTAACATCTGCAGTGAAGACCATTGTGCCATCTAGACAAAGTGTCATTGTGGGGCCCGGATAACACTGTAGTCCCTGGATGCTACAACAGGTGCTTGTTTATTTATCAACACTAACTTACAAAAATAATAACTGTAAACACCAGTAGAAAAGATTCCTTCCTGTTTTTGTTTTTATTTTACCACCATCTTTGCTACAAAACCAAATAGTTTACACGTTTACATCTACAGTTTTGTTTTTTTCATCTTCTTTCACGGGCTTAGACCTGCTAGCAGAGGGCGAGGAAAAACTATTTCGAAAACCACTTGACATGGCTGCAACACTGGCGAAAAAAGGATGGGCTTCTTGTATAGTAGGGTACTTTGCCATTTCTTTTTGAATTCCGTCATTTAATTTATTTGTAACTGCACGTGCCCAGTGCTGGCAGTTTTGCCCAGTTTCTAAGTATGCCGCTCCGTTTTTTCCGTTTTCATCAGCGATTTGTCGGAGTTTCAGTGGGGAAATGATTTCTTCACCGAGCCAGTAGTATTTTTCGGCGGCATCCTCTGTAGGCCGTTCTTTACTGAAACTAGGCACAAGTCGTTTTTCCTCATTACCGAACCCTGAAATCAAATAATTGAAAAATCACTTGTTTGTAACACTGGTTAGTAAGCCTACACACTGTCACGCTATTTTTGTGATGTGACGTCATTATACACACGCGCTCGTATTCATACTGTCAAATACTAGTTATTTAGTAAAGGCAGTAGCCTTTACTGTTAAGGTTTGACCTCGGTCTTCCATGTTCAAGCTGAAATTTCGAAGCTTAATTTCTATGCTGTCTTTCAACATTTTCCACTGAAATTTAGTATGTATGCTTTGCTGGACTTGGTGAACGTGTGTCCGAACTTTTATTAATTTCCGATTTGTCACATCGAACATCTGGACTTGAGCTGGAATCGTTATTGTCATCTTGGCTTGTTGTTAGTGGTGGCACGACACGTTTCTTCTATATATGCTCTCTACAGATCAAACTATTTGTCGTATAAAGTTGGTTCTTAGCTCATTTTACAGGCATTGCTCTGTAGCTGTGCCCTTTCCATTGTTTGATTGTTTTAAACATTGTTTTTTAGCAAGAATGCCAATCAGCAAACGCAAGTTGCAAGACGTAGACTGAAGATTAAAGGGTTTGTTTACAAATTGGTTTGTGCAAATTGCAATTCATAAGATAGAAAAACATTAAAACAAGTCAATCTAAATTACATGGTATGCCAAAGTAGCACGAATTAGTAAACAAAAACGAACTCGTTTGATGTTTAAGGTAAGGTTTAACTGATCTGTAGTCAAAACAGCAAAGGAACGCAAATAAGCTTAAGGTTTCAGATACTGCAGTGCTGCTGTACTGTTTAATCCACGTGAAACCTTACTGCTGTATCCAATCGTTATACACGTAAATACAATTAAAGCCAGAGCCAACATTTCAACACTTTTCATACCCAAACAAACGAAGAATAATGTAAGGCTACATACTCCATTAATTTCTTGCTAAATTTTTTCAGTGTTCTTTAGTCACGCCGTCCACTTTCCTTCATCCTCCTATTGATGATACATGTACCATTGTTCAAGATTTTCAAGGATTTTCCAGCATGGAATTTCGTTATTACTTTCCAGAACATTTCCGACTCCCACGAACCCTGAATTACCTGTAGAGCTGTACTAAGCACACTAGGACGATTAGTTTTTAAACATTTTTCAGCGAAATCGTCTAGCCAAGTAGAATTTGTCAACTGATGTATCGTGTGAAAATGCAAAAATGGTAAAAACAATTAAATACAGCAGTTAGGTTTCACGTGGACTAAACAGTACAGCGAAACTGCAGTATCTGAAACCTTACAGGGAAGTTTATTTGTGTTCCTTTGCTGTTTTGACTTCGGATCAGTTAAACCTTACCTTAAACATCAAACGAGTTCGTTTTTGTTTTCTAATATGGAAGTAGGTAATCTGCGTGGAACTTTTACACCTGGAGAAAATTTGGATGGACAGGTAGTTAGGAAAGTGAAATAAATACACACATATCGCTGCAAATTGTACAAGGTTAGAAATGTTAGCAACTATAATACCTTCGTTATTAGCAAAAGCTACAAAACTGAGACCATACGATCCACTTAGTAATTGATATATTACACAATTTGGAATTCGTAATAAAAATTGCAGTAGGGTATGCGGTGCTATCTTACTTTTCATTAAGCATTTTTCATTATCGCAATTTAATTTTCATTACCGGCATGGATATCCATTAACAGAAGTGCACGGTCGTCAATTTAAATTCAATTGTGTTAGGCTAATGAAAAACGTTTGTTGCTAACGGAAAACAATTTTCATTATCGCAATTTAATCAAGACACGCGCTAGCGTGTCACCGCCAAGTTTTTGTTTCATTGTTGTTGTTGTTGCATGAAGGTGGCAAGCGTAAGCATGTGTATTTATCTGAAGCAAAAGTTTCATAGACTACAACGAGTAGCTGGATAAAATATTTGCATGCGACAAAATCGGCTGCAAATCTGTTGGACAATCAGGCATTACGTCCCTGTATTGACGGGCAACGGTTTTGGTTCGCCGGACGACTCTTTTTAGGAAAAAATTGCTACCAAAGATCGTTGATAATGTGTTGGCTAGCTAACTAGTTAGCTACTAGTGGCCCGGAAGTCATGTTAAGTTCCATAGAAGCCGATTGTGAACGACTCAAGAAGACCTTTTGAAATGAAAGTTGTTGTGAGCATTGGGCGACATTAATTCTACATACCTTTGGTGGTTTGGAAATGGAGGGTCCTTGTGTTAGTGAGCTAACTGGCGCGCTGGGGGACTATGAATTGTTAAAGTATTGTTCGTAACCCTAAAAGTATTGTTCGGTATTGTTAAAAGCATTGTGTCGGTCGCGTACCTCGTGTATCTGCAGGTGCATGTTAAGCGCTGGTCGGTTTACCGGAAATGACGTACTGTATTGCCACATATCGGCGTAGCGTTCATACTAACTAGTAAGTTAAATTGTTATTGCTAAAGAAAATTTGTCATACCCATAAACAAACAGTCAACAAACTACCAACATGAGTATTATTTATCTGAAATATGTAGAATTAATACTTTGCTCCTTTTTACGAGTAATTATTATTTTTAGTTTGCATTAAAGGAAATTATTCGACTAGGAAATAAAAAATGTATAAAACCAACAATCATCTAGACACACGCTAGTGCGTCGCCGCCAAGTAGCAGTAGATCATCTCATTGTAGACAACCGATTGTTAAAAATTGATTGTTAATGATAAAAAGACGGCTCACAGTTTACCATGTTGTAGTTTGTAGGGTGGGCGCATAACTTTGGGTTGCGGCCCTAATAAATACATTACATTACATGACATTGCGGCTCACTAGCAGACATGTGTCTGTTAACTGTAAGCAATTGAAAGCATATTTTGGCATGTTGAGGATAAATCCCAATGCGACAGAAATGTTTCAAATTGTGGAAAATGTAAGGGAGGGTCAGAGATTAAGAAAAACTAAAATTTAAAGGATGAGTATCATAGAGAAAAAGATGCGTCAATAACGTTGTTTTTATGTTACTGTCTAGCTAGCTAGAGCTAGCTAATAAGATTTTTCCCATGTTAAATCCCATAGACTTTTTGCTCATGGCTAGCGGAAAATTGAGAAGGCCTACGTACCTGAACATTTGCACACGGATGCATGGTGATCTGAGGATGGTCCTTTTGTTAGTTTGGGGGTTGTAGGGGTCAGGACAAATGCGTGGGAGGGTTTTGAAATTCGCCACCAGCGAATTTAAATTTCGTTTCTTTTCCAAGTTGCAACCAAAGATTTTAAGCAACAATTGCTTGAACAATCAAGACTGGTCCTTAGATTTATTGTAAAAGCCTGGACGAACTAAAAACTGAACTGTAACGAAGTACAAAATAAAGAAACATTAACGTTGTTGTGGATTGCGTAAGAATAAAGGGATGCACGTTAGATGATGGTTACGCAACAATACGAGCATACACGAGCTAATGGGTTTTTGTTAATAACCCAAAAATAAAATACTTCGCGTTCTGCTGTTTTAGTAACAGCGACCTTCGGGGGTCTCTGCATGAATAAATGTGAACGAAATGTTGAAAAATTATAGGGAAGATGCAGGGATAAAGAAAACAACTGAAGAGGATGCTCTGATTGAGTGAGCGAAGCAAACGAAATCAGCGATTGTTAGCCAGTGTGTGCAAAAATGGGATTGAAGCATCTGAAACAGACGGTGTAACCTTATGTACGTTCACAGTCCTTTGAAAGTTTTGATATCCACCCAAAACCAAAACTGGTAGAAAAACCCGCCAAGTTTCCAAAAACGGTCGGCCTTTGAAGGTAGTGATATCATTCCACCAGGGAAAGGCCACCAAGGTTAATCCTATTAGCCAAGTTAATCGCACCGAATAATACTTTGGACGTGAAATGAAAACTTGAAGATTGTTACCGCTAGTAGCAATCTTCTAGTTTTCATTTAACTTTCGAACTATTAGTATGTGCGATTAACTTGGCTAATAGGATTAACCTTGGCGGCCTTTCCCTGGTGGAATGATATCACTACCTTCAAAGGCCGACCGTTTTTGGAAACTTGGCGGGTTTTTCTACCAGTTTTGGTTTTGGTTGGATAAAATCACTTACCACAACAACGGATACCTAAACAAGAATCATTGCCGAAAATAACCAAGTGTAAAGCTTCAATAAAACCTGGCAACCAAAAACATTAAAAAAAACACCAAATGACCTGCTGCCACGGCATATATCTGGCTTGCGGAACTCCTCCATACTAAATATAAGTTTCATTGTTATTGGTACGGTGTTTCTGAAGAGACGGTGCTGCATTTCTTATGTGAGTGTCCGGTCTGGGTGGCACAGGGGCATTTTGTTGTCCGGGACGGAGAAGACCCATTGGCAGTGACTCTGGGGGTACCCCCACATGTGGAGAAAGGAAGGGCAGGGTTCCGTGCTACTCTAGGTTTTTGCAAGGCAACTGGCCGTTTCACATGGTAGGTATCCTCGGTTCTGTTGTTCGCTCCACTCTCCCACCAGAGTGCGGTGTATCGAATGGTATTTATATGGAGTGATGGTTTTTGGTGTTTCGCCGAGTTGTACTTTGGTGTCTCTTGCGGACTTTGGTGTCTCTTGCGGACTTTGGTGTCTCTTGCGGACTTTGGTGTCTCTTGCGGACTTTGGTGTCTCTTGCGGCTGTGACGTGGTGGCTTGACAGTAGGGCGTGGTGTGTTGGTGCTGGACTAATGGTTAGATTTAGGATAGGTTAAGTTAGGTTAGGCATGAGTGTATGGCTTCACAGGCCGTGTAGTACTCAAATAAACAAACAAACAAAATTCGTCAGACCCATCAACAAACAACTTTAGGAAATAAATAAACTTGTTTGATGCTTAATATAAGGTTGAACTGATCTAAAGTCAAAACACCAAAGAACACAAACTTTGCTGTAAGGTTTCGTATACTGAAGTGTTGTTGTACTGTTTAGTTAAATGTTTTTACCATTTTATCTACAATGTGCAATTTCTGTAGAATTAACACTTTGATCCTTTCTGCGAGTAATTAGTTATTCCTAGTTTGCTTTTAAGAAAGTATTTGACTTTCTTTACAACACCGAAAATGTTGTAAAGTTCAGAAATAAAGCTTCAGCAAGGTTACAACCAAAAATGTAAAGAATCCAGAACATTATAAATAACAAAAAAATCACGTTAGGCGCAACTACCAAAAGTCGTAATATCTAAACCAAAAAATAAATTGTAAGCAAAAAACCCGCCAAGTTTCAGTCATTGAACGTCTGTGATGTCAAAAACGAGCCAAGTTTCCATTTATCAGACATACAACGCAACTTTAAAACTTGGTGCATTGCAAGCCTTATAAATTCAATGGGTCGACTCACGCTTGCAAGCAAAATGATCCAATTTACTTCGTCTCCTTCAGCAAAATATACAACAAATATTATTTACAACGTGACATCGATCAACTTGAATTTGTCCTACAAGACGACAAAGAGCATCTCTCTGCCGCTTGTAGCTACCTTTCGCGAGTGCCTCTGGCGGTAAAACGTTCTTTTCATTTAGCAAGCTTCCCGCCAAAAACCAAGTTATAAAGTTGCAAAGAATGGAACGTCAGTCCACGTGGATAGTTGTTGCTACATACGGTGTTCGAAGGCTGGCAAATGTTTCCAAAAAAGTTCTTACTTGTCGAACTGGGTAATGACCCATAATTGCTGATTAATTACTTAATAACTGTCATTATGTGTTCGAATGGAACGATACGGCCAAACCTTACACCTCCAACCCTAGATTGAGACTTGTTGCTAAACAAATGTCGGTTATCCGCTGGTTTCCTAGTGATGTCAATCACCAGGATGGCACAAAGAATGCTTCAGATCACACACAGTTGGGAAACACCACCACCTTCCTTCTTGAGCACACACAGCCATTACCCATTACGACTTCACTCCACACACAACTTGCACCACATCCCACCAGCATCACACAACACCGCTTCTCACCTCTTCACCAAACGTTTGCAACACAGCAACAGGGCCAGCACTTAACCAAACTGCCCCTCAGACAACACCCTGCGTTGCACCCAAAAACACACCTCTTCTTCCACGATCACATTCTTTAACAAGCAATGCATCCACTTATACTTTCCGCACACCATAAGAAAGCTTACATTAGACTTTCGTTTCGCTCCATAACAACTCAAACCGACCTCAACACACCACTGTACCACACAAAACCACTCCAAACAAACCAACCTCCAGTTGCAGCTGAACAGTTACATAGTTCACCATCGGAGAACAAATCACACACAAGGCAAACCCCCTTTCCACACTCGGTACTAGGGCGTTCGCAAATCCCCCAAAATACAAAAATATTTATACACACATCAAGACACTACTTCCTCGACCGGAAGTCTGCTGGGTGCATCAGCGTTAGCATTTTCGACACCACGGCGATGTTCAATGCTAAAGGACAAATCCTGCAAAAATAAAGACCAACGTAACAGTCTACCATTGTTGTTCCCCTGCGTTTTGAGCCAAACCAGTGGATTATGGTCTGTTTGAAAAATAAATTCAGACATAGCCAAATACGGCATTAGCTTTTTTATCCCCCAGATAAATGCTAAATATTCTTTTTTACTCCACCCCAGCTCTTGTTAGTTAAGCTTCCTAGAAAGAAACAATACAGGATGTTCTTTCCCATCATCCCCATCCTGAGATAAAACCAAAGCAATACCCCTATCACATGCATCCGTTTGTACTTTGTACACTTTATCCGGGTTTGGTGCCGCCAATACAGGAGGAGAAGCCTGTATTTATTTTAGCTTATTGAAAGCCCTATCACATGACTCATCCCAAACTACCTTTTCTGGCGCCCCCTTTTTTAGCCTGTCTGTAAATGGCAAAACCAACTGTGCATAGTCACGGACGTAATGTGAATAATAAATAGCTCATGAGTCCTAATACAGACTTAATATCTTTCTTACTTTTGGGTATTGGTAACTCAACAATTGCTCTTATCTTAACATCCGACGCCCACCTACACCCCCCCTGCTACTTTATGACCCAAAAACATAGCATGCTGCATTCCCAGCTGACATTTCTTCGGATTGATAGTAAGACCAGCATCCTTAACTTTGCGCAAAAATGCCAAAACATGCTCCAAATGCTCAGGCCAATCAGTTGCAATCACCCGCACATCGTCCAAGAATGGCCAAGCAAACTCATAAATATCCCTACATACTTCAGTCATCAAACGCTGAAAGTAGAACGTTGCATTGACCAGTCCTATGTTCATTTTTAAATACTCGAACACACCTAAATGAGAGTTTGTGGCCGTCATTTTGATGGCCCTGGGCGAATTTGGATCTGCCAAAAAACCCTGACTAGGTCAAACACATAGATAACCTTTGCTGCCTCTACCCACTCAACCATTTCTTCCAAATTAGGCATTGGGAACCTCTGCACCTTAGTTCCTCCGTTCAATTCCCTGTAATCCGCAACAGGCCTTGGCGTTTTTCCCTCTTCAGTCACTATCTAAACAAGCGAAGCAATAGTGCTTTTCCCAGGCCTAATCACTCCTAATGCCAACATTCTCTTAATTACCGTTTCAATCAATTCCCCCTGTTTGGGTGAGTACCTGTGCAATTGTTTTTGTACCGTCACTACCCTGTCCATTTCAATGTCAAATTCAACTAAGTCGGTGGTGCCCGGCTCGTAAGAGAACACCCCCGGAACTTGGTCAAAAACCCTGATCAAATCATCAATCTGTTCGTCTGACAGAGGCCCAACCTTTGCCACCTCTATCACTTACTTGCCTGTAAAAATAACCTTTTTTTCCACCTGAATCCCACGTATGCGTTTCCAATGCCATGCCATTTCCTCTTTCCTCACCATGTCCTTCTAGTTCCTGCATACCTACTCCGTTAATGGTCGTAACCTCCTCATAAAACGGTTTCATTAAGTTAGCATGGTACATTTTCACTTTGTCACCATTTTTACCATTTTTATTCTGTAGTTCACCTCACCAACCTTCTCTAAAACTTCCTATCGGCCTTTCCAAAATGCTGCTAACTTGTCCTTACGATCCATTTTTAACAACAATACCTTACTTCCAGGCTCATACTCATGTAATCTTGCCTGTTTGTCGTAATAAACTTTATTACGCCGTTGTGCTGCCATTGTTGCAGTCTTTGCCATTTCCTTCACATTCTCCCAATCATTTAATCTTTCTACCACATAGTCCACCACAGTAGGATTTACATGCACTTCCTTGCCTAACCATTTTTCCCTTAACAATGTAAGTGGGGTCCTTACATTCCTACCATACACCAATTCTGCTGGCGTAAAGTTTGTCGTTTCACATGGGGTGGAGCGAATGGAGAACATTGCAGGAGCAAGAGCATCATTCCATTCCTCCGGATACTCAGCCACCAGGGCTATGATGATGTCCTTTAATGTCCGGTGCATCCTCTCCACCGCCTGTGATTGTGGGTGATACGGAGTGCTATTAATTAGATTAATATCACACCTCTCAAGAAAGCACGTCTTCAGTTCCGATTTAAACGGTTTTCCGAGGTCAGATTGGAGCAATGCAGGGAAGCCTACCGTCGAAAATATCCCAAGCAGCTCGTTCACCACCGTGTGCGAATTTGCTTTCTCCACTGCTACTGCTACTGGATACCTCGTAGCCATATCCAACACTGTCAAAACATACTTATTTCCCTTTGATGTCTTCTTGAGTGGACAAACCACAAACGGGTCAGAAAGCCAATTGGGCTCGATAAGTGTTAAATAAATACGGATGCAAACCTATTTACGTTGCCTTTTGCACTTAAATGTCAGACTGCCTGAGTGTAGAATCGAACCCACGACCTATAAAACCAGAGGCTGGAGTCCTACCACTCAGCCGTACTGACATGGCCTTCTTGACATGGTCTCAGCCATACTCTTGACTCAGCCATACTGACATGGCCTTCTTGAGTGGACCCACGAAGTCAACTACTACCTTTAAAAAAGGTTCCTCCACCACTGGCACAAGCACCATTTCCTGTTTACCTTTCTTTACACCTTTACCATTATTCTGACATATTTCACAGTTTCTAACATACTCCTTTACTTGCTTGCACATTCCCGGCCAGTAAAATAACTCCTGTAACCTTGCTAAGTCTTTTTTTTTTGCCATATGCCCAAAATAAGCATTCGCATGAGCCGTCTTAATCCCAGTCAAAGCCTGTGGTACAACCACCTGATCATACAATTTTCTACCATTTTCCGATGCCCATTTCCTTCTTAACACTCCATCTTTCCAAAACAGGGATGTACCTTTAATTTCAGTTGCGATCCTGCACCCTTCTAAACTCGAGTCAAGTAATTGTTGTTGTTGCAACTCACTCGTTTCAACAGCTAACAACTCCTCGAATCCAGCTGTCATTAAAACAAGCTTTTCACTTTTGGCAACCTTTTTCTTCTCTTTTTTTTCTTTGTTTACACCCTGTTAGGCCACAATAGTTTCTTTATTGACTAACGTTTGTGGTTTCTCATCAAGAATTGTCACCTTTGCTTTCTCCTCATTAAATTCGACCTTGGGCTTGCTTTCCACCAGTGTAGCATTTCCCGGGCCCAACGACAAATTTGTTTCCAATTCTGCCGCCTCGTTATCCTCAATTAAAAAAAGAGAATCTAGTACATCTGGGTCAACAAATTTATCAATGGCTTGTTCATTCGATTTAACCCTATTTTTGCCATTCGTCATTTGCCTCGTGACCGCATTTAAAGGCACATGTACTCGATTCGCTTTAGACTGCAATAACTGATGTGACTTCTGGCTCAGTAAAAAGTCGTACCATTCCTCATTAAAGTAAGGCGACACCCCACAGATTAAAGTAATTGAGCCCTCCTCAGTTTCAAATTCCACCTTTGCCAACGGAAGTTCCGTTACTCCTTGACAAATTACTGAGGACAACACAACCCTTTCCCCTGTGTATGCCTCCGGGCCAACTTTTCTACTTGACACCACATCAATAAATGCCCCCGTGTTCAATAAATAGCTGCCAATCACACCATTTATCTTACACGGTTTTGTAGACTCACTTTCAACTGACTGCTTTCCTGCTATACCTTTTTCTACACTAACTTTCTTACCGCTGTGTACATTGCTAAACTGCCTACAAACATTTCCAACTGGAGTTTTAGCATTATTTTTGGGGCAATCCCACCTCAAGTGTGAAGTCGAGCCACAAACATGGCACTTCCGTGGTTCGTCTGCCTTTAAAGGCGCTCTCCCCCCAGTATGACCATTAGTCCCTGCTTGCGGCCTAGCCTGAGCGTTCCCCGCCAAAGCAGTACTATTGTTACTACCACCTGTACCATTTGAACCATGTGTACCATTGCTATGATTGCCACCATTTTGGTTATTCTCTCCAGAATGAGAATTCTCATTTCGATTACCACCATTTTGCCTATTACCTTGGTACCCAGCGCCTGGTCGACATCTTCCATTACCATTATTACCATTACCTCTGTAATAATTTTTCCCCTGTGGTCCGCCACCTTCCCTGTCCGAACCACTCCCCATCTCAAAACTGCTTCCTGACGATTAGCACAATAATCGTCAGCAAGAGAAGCCAGGTCCAAAACAGATTCCTGCGTGCCTTTATCGATTACCCGTATCGGATTCGGCACTTTGTTCAAAAAATCCTCTATCAATATTTGCTGAAACAGCTTTTCAAACGAATCCCCACAATCCAATTCCTTAACCCATTCAGTGCCTAGGGTGGTAAGATTGTGAGTAAAGTCTAAGTACTTCTGCTTATAAGACTTTTGAGCAGATCTAAATTGTTGATGTAAGCATTGTTCCGTGACATTAAACCTAACCTTAAGGGCTTTAACACAAACGTCGTACTGTGCAAAATCGCTATCAGATAGCCTCATCAGACATTCCCTCGCCTTTCCCGTCAATAACGACAACAATCTAAATGGCCATTCCTCCCTTATAAACCCCATTCTTTCACAAATTCTCTTAAATCCCGACAAGAATGTTAAAACACTGTCCTCCTTCTCCCTAAAAGGCTGGGACAATTTGGACATGTCATACTTTTTCTCAATTTGAACAGACTCTGCCTTAACACTTAACTGATTTTCCTTAAAGGTCAACTCTCTTGCCTGCACTTCAACATCGTGCTGCCTAGCATCATCGCTAATATGCAGCTCATGCTCCTGTTTCTCCGTCGTTAATCTATCTTCCCTTTCCCACCTCTCTCTTTCAATTTCTTCATGTCTATCCAATTTTTCTCTTTCAATAGCTATTTTTTTTTACTCTCAAGCTCAGTTTGCTTAGCCAACCTTTCCCGTTCTAGCTCTGCTTCCCTATTAAGTTTTTCCCTTTCAAAAGATATAGTTCATTCCTTTAATTCACTTTCCCTCTTTAATTTTTCTCTTGCTAAATCGTCCTCCCTCTCCTTTAAAGCCTCCTCCTTCTTTAATTCTTCTTCCCTAATCTGCAACTTTCTACTTTCTAACGCCCTTTCTTCCCTTTCTTTTTCTTTTTTGTATAACTCCCTCTCTTTTTTTCTTGCTTTTCCCTTAACTCCCTCTCTTTTTGCTCTTCCAGCAATTCAATTGCTGCTTCAAGATCAACCCGCAAAAGTGAACCTGCCTCCAACCCATCTTAAACAACCCCAAAATATCAGTTTTGCATTTAGGCGCAACCAAATCCAATTCCCCGCACACAGCCTTTAACTCAGCAACCGTCCTCCCTTCCAATCACTCCATGTTTAACTACTGCAAACACTACGTAACAAACAGTACATCAAAGCAGCAACATACCAAAAAAAATACCAACACGCAACTGTATCAGAATAAACAACCCTTTCAATCCAACGCCCTATTACCAGAGTGTGAAAAAAAACGTTTGCCTTACCCGTTGTTGCCGTGTTGCAATCAAACACAAAGTCGACGCCTTCACATCAGCCTTGACGACGATTCTGTACCGCCGCAAAAACCTTCAGCCACGATCTGCCTCTTCCTCGACACCGGATTCGGCCAAATCTTCCACGGCACTTGACTTTATGCTGCTCCTACCAGATCTCTCGTCCTCGTGCCTGGATGCCTCGGTTCTTTGCCCAACTGCAGTAATCCTCTCCGTCAATCTTCTGTTTAGCCTTACAACTTACGTGTTCTTGCTTCCAGACGAGTGCCACACTCACAGTCACTGGAGAGATCTTCCTGCTTCGTTACTCCTAGCCACCGACCTGAAGTTATTCATCAACTCCCGTTGGCAACTTCTCGCCGAACACCATTTTAACTTAATGGTCGGAAAAAAAAACTTTGGGATGAAGGAGTGCTTGGTCAGTCTCCACCGCGTGCCACCATTATAAATTCTATGGGTCGACTCACGCTTGCAAACAAAATGATCCAATTTACTTCGTGTTCTTCAGCAAAATATACAACAAGAATTATTTACAACGTGACATCGATCAACTTGAATTTGTCGTGCAAGACGACAAAGAGCATCTCTGCCGCTTGTAGCTACCTTTTACGAGTGTCTCTGGCGGTAAAACGTTCTTTTCATTTAGCAAGCTTCCCGCCAAAAACCAAGTTATAAAGTTGCAAAGAATGGAACGTCAGTCCACGTGGATAGTTGTTGCTACATACGGTGTTCGAAGGCTGGCAAATGTTTCCAAAAAAGTTCTTACTTGTCAAACGGTGTAATGACCCATAATTGCTGATAATTACTTAATAACTGTCATTATGTGTTCGAATGGAACGATACGGCCAAACCTTACAGCCTTTCGTTTGGAAGACCCAAGATGCTCAACCAGCATCAAAATAAGCGCTAGTTCATTGCTGTTGTTCTTGTTGCTGTTTCATTATTATTTCGCGCACACGAAGCGAAATAACAACATCAAAGTTGAAACGATCGATCAGTCACTCCGACGATTAAGAAAAACTATTTACGAACTGCAAAACTCAGTAGCAAATCACAACTCAGTAGCAAATCACGGAGGTTCCGATTTTCGTAACGTCAGGAAGGGTTCACAAATGATACCACACTAAAAGATGTAAAGTTTACACTACAGCACACTAGTCTGCAGTAGTTCAACACAACGCCACTAAAATTCACTGCATATATATTTATTCGAAAAATAATATATAGCCGACCTATTCATGAAAAAAAAAAGGCTAGCAATGCGCCAAGTTTTAAAGTTGCGTTGTATGTCTGATGAGTGGAAACTTGGCTCGTTATAGTCTTCTGTACAGCCGTACCGGCTGAGAAGACTATTGCAACGACTTTGTCCGTCCGTCCGTCCCGTCCGTCCGTCACTTTTTTCAACTTCGCAACGGTACCAGACATTGACGACCATTGTTTACAACGTTAGATTCAGTGTGAGAAGTTAGTTAAATAACATGGCAAATTAAAACATCGTTACTTCCTCATAGCTAATAGACGTCTTCGACGTAACTAAATAAAATAATAATATTTGATCGTCGAATTAAAATCCTAAATTAAAATCCTTAATAAAAACAAATGGATTTTAACTTCGTTTAACATAGTCTAGTCGCATGAATGAATAGGCTTACCGTCGAACCAAATTCTCCATAAAGGCCTCTCCAGACAGAAGACAATTTCGTGCGAAGCTATGCGTTACCACGTACCTACAAGGTCAAAATTATTGCAATTGTGGGGTTGGTGTTGCGTTTAAGGACCGATTTTGACGTCTTTGGCACCCCATCTAGCGTTGGCGTGCAGCCGCGAGCAGCCAGTCTGGTTAGGGCTTTAGGCCTATCTGCTACTTACGAAATTAATACTGCATTTTTAAAATTAGGTCAAGTTGCTACGAGTCGTTGTTGGCTTCATCAACTGCGTCTCTCTCGTCACTTCCCCACTACCACTGATCTATATAGGCTACGTTGCGCATTACGTTGTAACACTGTAACTGTGTGCCTGAAGGCGTACCGTGTTGCAAAAATGAATAGGCGATTCAATGCATGTCCCCGTTAGCAGCTACTTACGAAATTAAAACTGCTGGTTAAAATTAGGCCTAAAAGCTGACAATTACGCCAAAAATATAAAATAGGCCTAAAAGCTAACACATTTTGAATCGGCAATTGTGATGACTACTGCTTTTAGATTAGTATAACAGAGGTAGCTGTTGTAGTCAATGGTAGAGGTGTGCGCCTCAACATTGGAATTGGAGGAACTGTACAGAAGACCTGTGCGACTAGACAGTCGCTGAAGCCGCTTGTTTGATATCACAGACGTTAAAATGGCTGAAACCTGGCGGGTTTTTTGCTTACAATTTATTGTTTTTGGTTTAGATTTTCATTACCGGACGTCGAATTTGCAGGAGTTAGAATTCAACTGGCCTGCCAAAACCGACTCTGAAGAATAAAGTAAGTCATTCAGTTGTAAACGGGACAGAAAGCCAATTGGGCTCGATAAGTGTTAAATAAATACGGATGCAAACCTATTTACGTTGCCTTTTGGACTTAAATGTCAGACTGCCTGAGTGGGGTATCGAACCCACGACCTTTGAAACCAGAGGCCGGAGTCCTACCACTCAGCCATACTGACATGGCCAT
>JAHWFP010266771.1:0-10082 GCA_023313725.1 Lithobius niger | reverse complement strand
CACTGCACTGTGACTGAGGTTGGTGCTAATGACCTAGCTGCCGTCGCCCTATAAAGCCTCAATCCCCCTTCTCCACACCAAACGTAGGTTATTTAACCACACCCACCTTAATTACAGGACGGAAAGCCAAATGGACTTAGTGAGTGAAAACGTATTTCCGTTGCATTCTGTACTTAAATATCGGATTGCTTGAGCAGGGAATTGAACCTTCGATCTTTGAGACGAAATGCCAAAGCCTTGCTGAGCCGCACTCGCATATACTGGCATATCGACTTACCGGCTGGGCGGTATAGAGCTTGGGCCTTTTGCTCTCAAAAGTTGAGGGTTCAGTTTCACGCTCACGTAGTCCGACATGTATGTAAGTAAGTAAATTCATTCATCCAACACAAATTACAAGGTTAAACAGAAAAAGCAGGTACTCGAGAGCTCATGCTCGCGTCTGACGTGAGAACAGTGGTCAAAGAAAATTATTGAAGTGGTACTTTTGCAAGCAAAATAAAAGGTTAGGCGCCAAAAACAAAACAACAACATCGAAATAAAAATTTACGTAGCGATAAATACATACATACACACACCACAAATCTAATGAAAAGAGAGATAAAAGCAACATACAATACGAAGACGAGTGTAATATGTAAATCTATTCTCAAAGAAAAATCGAGGTAACCAATAACAAACAAAAATAATATAGTCAAATACTTAACAATAAATTGCAGAACCAAAAACAAAAGACATACAAAAGCTGCAAAACCTCAAAAGTTTGTAAAAATGGTTAACGGTACGTTCAGCTGACAATGCTAAATATGCTTTCTGAAGATGTTACAGAAACGTATGCTGATAGCTTCCTTGATGTTAACAGGCAGGTTGTTGTGAAATTTGCTGCCAAAGGTAAAACTTAGATTTGTGTGGTCTTTCTTTTCAAACTTTTGATTGCATTACATAAAAAGTAATGCAATCAAAAGTTATTCATTCCTAGTGTGAAAATTGTTGACATGGCGAGTGGAAAAGGTGAGCTCCGGTTTTTCTAAACGTTTAAAGGCGTCTGTTTAGCGTTTTGATAGCGTTGCCCATATTCTAAACACAGCATTCACACTCAAGATTCTCCGTCATCTATTAGGCTGATGTGGGTCACGTGATCTCGTTTCAGTCATGAAAATCGCGGCGATGCTGCAAATAGTGTTGTTCCAATTTTAATTTACCGCCGTTTTCATTATATTGCTTGAAGATTCTACGATGCTGTATCTAGGAGATGGAAAGGTGAAAAAGGTCACCTTTACGTCCAAAAGGCAATGGAAATAGGTTTGCATCTGTATTTAGTAATTTAATCTCCTAAGTCGCACAGTCGTTTTCGGCTTCCATATATACTGGATGTAAATCTGCGTGATAAGGCCAAAAGTCCTATAACCTAATTCTATTACATTATGACTGACAGCACACTTCCGTGCATATTGAAAGCACTCTTTAGTTCATACGATGAAACAACGCAGGAAGTAATAGCCACTTAACAGCTATAGAATTACATGGACATGGAGCTATATAGGCCCTAACTTGTGCATAAAATGACAATGGCGAGAGATGTCTGGTCAGATAAGCCACTTCTTGTCCTCGCGGCACCATGGCGGCTCGGGGCGGCTTTAGTCGGCCACCACTCGCCCACCCAGATCATCACATCTGTTTGTTGTTTATAATCTCTGGCCCCTCATAGAAGTAACAAGGCAAGCTACACATAACTCGGTGGCTCTTGTACAGCTACCGCCACCGACATGTAACAAACTCGTTGCGATTTTGCCGGTATAGGGCAGTGACACGACGTAGTATTATTGTGTATAACTCTATGGTGGAGCCAGTAACTGGGTTAGCTGCAAGGAGCACTGGAGGGAGAAAGGAAGATCGTCTTATTGAAGCCAATGCTATTAGACTGGATTTCTTAAGCCTATAATGCGCAATTTTTGTTGTTGGAGAAAACAACGTTCTTTTAAGCCTAAGAAATCCGCTCTCAAAGCACTGTCTTGGCTAGAAGTGCCGTTTTTTCCGTTACACTTTAATCTAGTGCACCTTGTAGCTATTACCTCCAAATGATGTCTCGTAGCCAATATGACGTCACTTGACGCTGCTCTATAGAGGATTTAACGTCTAACGTAGCCTAGTGTTCACGACATTCAAGAAGAAAAAATGTGGTACAGTTTCCTTCAGTTTGCTTTCGAATTTCGTGCCACTGGAATGCTACAGAGAAGTAAACGCAGATGAAAACCATGTCAGATTGCCTGAGTTGGGAATTGAAACCCTCGACCTGTAAAGCTAAAGGCCGAAGCACACTGGAGGGATACGAAATCTTTGTTGTGCAGGAATTATTTTTTTTTTATTTTTTGTTTGTTTCCTCGAACCCCGCTGCCGTTGGGGAGGAGAATTTGTGACTGAGGTCCCTTACTGAAACGTCTTAGATTCATTCCGATTAGTTTCATCTAAGTTTATAGAGGGCGCCATGAGTTTTATGTGGGAATTTCTACTCGGTTTTCAGCCTAAAATAAACTAAACTAAACGAAACTATAGCTTGTATTTAATCATTATTTAGTTTACTTTAAATTTGTGGTGTAAAATGAGCAAATATTACCAGATGGAACGCATGGCGCCCTCTGAAAACTCGGATGGAACTAACAGGAATGAATGTAATACGTTTCAATGGGGACTTTTTAGAGTTACAAATTCTCCTCCACAACCGTATAAATACTTGGTACTATAGTAATACGAATAAACGTTGCTTCTTCGTAGCTCACTTTAGGTTCAACAGGAAGGAAGGATATAAAGATGCAAAGGTGAGGGTGCGTCAATACGTAGGTTATTTGCACCCAAATCCGATAACTCAGACTTCAAAACAGGGCTGATTTAATAATCTCAATATCTCACCAATCGCCATCGTCCAATTTGAAGGGCGTGAAGGAAGTCGTCAGAAAAACAAGTCCCAAAAACTGTAGGAAATTTTCTTAATCAAAACGGTCAGGGCGGTAGGGCTTCGGCGTTTGTTTCCAAGGTCGAGGGTTCAGTGCCAACCTCTAAGTCCAAAAGGCAACCGAAATAGGTTTGCATCTGCAAGGCCTGTTTATTTCACATTAACCGAGCACATTTAGCTTTCCATCCTGTAAGGCTGTACCATTTTAAAAATAGGTTGTTCACTGAAACGACGCAATGTAGCTCTCGTTTGAGATTATTTACAGTTCCATGACGTCAGTTGACACAATGTGTTCGTACGGGAAGCTTGCACACGCATTCAGCCCATGCTTTCGGTAGCGGCTTATGCATCACTACAGTTCAAACGTACAGTGCAGTACGTACGGTCTATCGACCCGTAATTTAAAAAAAAAAGAAGCGGTATTTCCTTCTCACATACCTCTCTTGAATTTGTTGCAACAACATCAAAGATGAATCCTCAGCCTCGATGTACTTGCATACCGTATCATCCTAGCATTCAGATTTTTTACAACTGCAAAAAGTGCTGAAGGAGACGACGTGGCGGCGGCCATTTTGGTGTTGTTTGTTTAACCAATAATTTTCGAGGCGTGATCAAAGTACTTTTACATGGTCCCTGCTTTTGGTTATTTTGTTTCTAAATTACTACATTGTCTGATCCCGCCAAAGTCCGATAAGGGCCCGCAGTCTTTAAAAACAAGGGGGCGGGGAAAGGACACAGTCGGGGAGAAAATGCTACAGCGCTGCAGCGTTCCAGCAACTTTTTCAGTGGAAGACGTGAAGAAAGACAGGCACATTTTTTCCGACCCCTTGCATTCACAGGTCTGAAACATAATTGTCTAAAAAAAATGTGTAACGACGGAGGTCCACAGCGAGCTGTAAGGACACATTTATGCAACGACTCGCCGTCGCCTTCTCGCAGCAAGAATTTATAGTGTCCGCGGCCTATCTTGAGTTCGTTGCAGAACGAACACAGATAATCGATTGTATGTTTTTGGTAGCAGAGTACCTTGTTGATATCCAAGATGGTTAAAAAAAACAATGGCGCCCGTCGATTAAAGTCGCTCCCTCCAGGAAGACGTAGCCGCTTATAAAATACTTGCAGGACTCAAGATACGCCGCGCACACAATAGAAATCATCTGAAATTCCAACATATGGCCGTTTTAGCTCTGCCGACTCGCAACGAAATCAGTCAATATTTGCGTTCAGAAGCGACCGGGAAAAACGTTTCGTCAGGAGGAATTTTTCATCTCATTGTCACGGATTATAAGACTGCAACCATTTACTCAAACGATGTCGCATTTAACTAATCTAGGTAGCGTTGTTACCATGGCAACAACACATTTGCCATCGCGACTAAATTCTAGCTGCGAGAATACAAAGTCGATTCATTCCATAAACGCCCTCTAAACCTGGAATCAGTATTGTAATCCTCGCTTAGCCTTGTTTCAATGGGTTCTTTGCCTCTAAGCCGCCCGCGCACTGAGCGAATTGGCCGCGCGGCCAGGTCGCTGCAGCCAATGAGAATGCTTACCGTTTATGTAAAACCACGCGCTAATCATTTTCGTTGGCTGCAGCAACCTGGCCGCGCGGCGAAGTCGCTCAGTGCGCGGGCGGCCTTAGTTTAATGGTTTTTTTTCATAATCTTGACTCAAAATAATGACATCAAAAAAAAAAAAAAGTGTGGGAGGAGTAGTATACGTGCCCCAAATGCATGGACAACGATGTTTGTGCTAAATCAAACACTGATTTTCTTGGCCAAAAATGCTATAGCCTAACCTGTCCATATTAAACTGACTCCAGTATGTGCAACAACAGCTTCATCTTTAAATTCAAGACAGACTTTAACTTTAACTTTAAGAATGATTTTAACATTAAAGTGTAGAGGCTATACTCCAGGGAGACAATAAAAGAAGAAAAAAGACGTAGGCCTATTCAGATTAAATAAATAAAAAAAAAAAAGAAGGGATATACTTGTTTTCATCACTTTCCGTTTAACTGGAGTTCGGTAAGCATTACGGTGCAAAAACCCACTATCAGTGAAACGACAGTGTATTGTCGCTAGATTCAGAGAAAACACTAGTGAGGGTGTAAGGCTGTTAATATTTTTGTTCTGGAGTAATAAAATGCCCATGGGTACAAACAATGACTGCAGTTCTGGTCGGAGTATCGTGAATGGGTTACTGAAGGAATCCCCACTCATCCACAGCTTTCTCCCAGGCTACTGCACTGTGACTGAGGTTGGCGCTAATGACCTTGCCTCAATCCCCCCCAATAGCATTCTCGAAATGCTTCTTTGTAGATATTGTTGAAGTGATCGTTCTCAACATGTCTGGCTTTAACTTGCCGTGGTTTTTGGATTGTAAATATCACGTAACATAGGAAGGTCACGGTCACACACAAGACGGTAGCTAGGAATTTCTTGGGGGGGGGGGAGGGTCATGCCCCTCTCCCACCCCTACACTCTTAATCGAAAACGACGATAAAAAAGTATTATTTGAAAGAAAATTGAACTTTGGTAAGTTTTTTACTACCCTCTTTTGTCTATCTTGGGGAACCATCTCCACCCCTTCCCCTCCCCCAGCTATGACCCTAGTCACACATTGTCGTTTACGGTATGGCCAGAAATAGGATTCTGCAGTACTCTCAGGAGTGCAGGGAAGCGGCTCTGCAGTATTACTAGGTATGGAGGGAAGCTGAACCTCAGGTGCGACATTAGCCGTGGTTGCTCGAATCGTAAACGTGGCTGTTTCTGGACACAGTGAGAGCCCCACAAATTCACAAATTAATGCACGAACAAATTCTAATTTTCGAAAGCTGACTAACTTTCTTGGTCGCAAAAACTGGTAAAAACAAGCATAAAAATACACACAATTTGCTAACACGGCCTGTCCTTGCCGTCATCTTGGCGTCTTCTTGGAGGGGTGTATGCTCGAAGGCTTCATGATAGGGGCATGACAGGCCGTGTCAACAAATTGTGTATGTTTTTATGCTTGTTTTTGCCAGTTTTTATGACCAAGAAGTAAGTCAAGTTTCGAAAATTAAAATTTGTTCGTGCATTTTATGAATTTGTGGGGCTCTCACTGTGTCCAGGAACAGCCATTGTTTACGAATCTTCTCATCTCCACAAGGAATCTATTTTTGGGAGGTTTTTCAAAGATTAACTACAAAAAAACTACACAATCTAGGTGTTTCTTCAGTGCAAGTTTTTCTTTTAGTAAAATATTCGTAGTTAGAGTTATTCCTATAGGCACGAGTCGTTTTTAAGGACCACTTATTCTTTAACCAACTGTTTCGTACTTTAAAGTCGGGTTGCCACCAATTTAACGTTGCAGCATCTAGCCCTATTGAGTTATCTCTCGCTGCAAGCCCAGAAGAGCACAAAGCAATACCTTTAAATAAAGCAAACAAGCCACGTGCCTCCTTAATTATTGAGTAGAACTCTGGGGCGTACTCGTGCACCTGGGAACATGCTGTGAAAATTAATGACATTACTGCCACAAGATGGCGCCACGGTAAATTCTTTATATCCTACCGTGGCGGCATCTAGTGACATTATTATCGTTAATTTGTACACCTTGCTTCCAGGTGCACGAGGACGTAGCAAATTTTTACTCAATAATTCAGAAGATATTTCTTTGTGCATTCCTTTGCTTTCTTAGAGCGAGCGCTAAAGATAACTAGCCTATATAGCGCTGGATGGCGCTACATGATTCAAACTTTCGTTTGGTGGCTCCCCGCCTTTAACTTGACGCCGCAGAACGAATACGTCTAAAGTTCTCACTGAACATACGGTCGTAAAGCCATAACAACCACTTTATTAATCACTTTAATAACTTTAACCATTTGATAACCACTTTAACCGCCTATAATAACCACTTGTTTTCTTTCTTTAATTTTTTTTATTTTTAACCTGTTGCTTTTCAGTTAAAGCATTATACGTTACGTAAATTATACAGTAATTGTGGTGGCGTTTTGTCCAACGGGAATTTCATTCGATAGAATGCCGATCTTTTCGAAATTTCTTATGAACCCATTCCATTTTCAGTTAAAAAGGTTGCCTAAGTTAAAGGTTGCTACCAAAGGGAAGTTTGCAGCATTTAGCGGCATTTTAGCGCTAACTATTTCTCTCTAGACTTTGCTCGCAACAAGCAAAGGAATGCACAAAGAAATATTTTTTAACACGACAAAGAAGCCGGTAGCACAGTGGTTAGAGCGCCCGGCTAGTAAACGGGATGTCATGGGTTCGAGTCCCGGTCGGGGCAGTTGTCTTTCATTTCTTTCTCAGACTAGTGCATTGTGTAACCTCACAAGGCCAGTCTTTAATGCATACTGCTTGCTTCGTTTACCCTTTATCTTTTGATTTCTTTCTTTATTTACTGCTTGCCTTATTTCTAGTGTGGAGGCCAAGAGGCAAAGTTGCTTTCCCTCCTTGTATGTATGTTTGTGATCTCTAGGTCACCACTGAGAAAGATTGAACAGCTACTTAGCTCGGCTGGAGCCTGTAGCCAGTACCCGCCCCGGTAGCGCATGGATTAGAGCGCCCGGTTATATTAACGGGATGTCCTGGGTTCGAGTCCCATTCGGAAGTTGTCTTTTCTTTCTTTCTCAGACTAGTGTATTGTGCATCCTCACAAGGCCAGTCTTTAATGAAGACTGCTTGCTTCGTTTACCCTTTACCTTGTGATTTCTTTCTTTATAAGCAAAGGAATGTATAACCAAACAAGCATTGCGAGGGTTTGGTAGGCAGCATAGATGGGGGCCTACTAACAGGGCAAAAACTCGCAAGGCACGCAACAATACTAGTATTAATTTTCGACACCGTATTTTAGCGTCTTGTTCACAAAATACACAAAATCTAAAATTTCACAGGTCGGGAAACCAACACCAACCAAGCCTGGATCCAAGCCAGGATTTCGCAGGTTGGTTTCCTCACCTGTGAACTATTACATGTTGTGTATTTTGTGACCAAACACTAAAATACAGTGTCGAAAATTAATACTGGTGTTGTTGCGTGCCTTGCGAGTTTTTGCCCTGTCAGAAGGCTCCCGTCTTTCCTGCAAAGGAATGTAGAAATTTAACACACAAACAATCCACGTGCTTCCTTAATTAATGAGAAAAATCTGGTACGTCCTCGTGCACCTGAAAGCGGACTGTAAAGGTTAACGATATTATTGCCACAAGGTGGCGCCACGGTAAACTCTTTATATTCTACCGTGGTGCCAACTATAGTGGTCGTAATATCGTTAACCCTTTAGAGAATGCTCGAGAACGTACCAAATTTTCACTCAGTAATTAAGTAGGCGCGCGGCTTGTTTTATTACGTTAATAGAAATTTCTTTGAGCATTTGTGTGCTGTAAGCAAGCGCTAGACAGAAATGATGGCGCTACATACTATAGAGCAGTGACACGACGTAGTATTATTGTATATAACTGTATGCTGGAGCCTTAATGGGTTAGCTGCAAGGGGCACTGCAGCGAGAAACAGAAGGGCGTCATACTGAAGCCGATGCTGTGAAGAGTGATTTCTTAGACCTAAAACGCGCGATTTTTGTTGTTGGAGAAAACAACGTTTTTAAGCCTAAGAAATCCGCTCTTCCGTTGTTTTTCCCTCCATTTTTATGTAGTGCACCTTGTAGTTATGCCCTCCAAAACCCATACTAGTGCCAATCTGGTGCCAATATGCCGGCAAATGTTACTGCTCTATAGACGTTCATTTAGTGGCAACGCCGCCTTTAAAGTCTGCAGCATTTACCACCGTCTAACGCTATCTGGTGCTAGATGTAGCGCATGCTTATTGCATGAAGCGAAGGAACGCACAAAGAGATTTTTTTAAACGACGCAAACATGCCACGTGCCTCTTAATAATTATAGAGTGAAAATTTGGTTCATCTTCGTGCACCTGGGTGCAAGCTGCAACAGTTAACGATATCACTGTCACTAGATGGCGCCATGGTATTCATTACATTCGACCGTGGTGCCACCTAGTGACAGTGATATCGTTAACCTTTACAGCTCGCACCCAGGTGCACGAGGATGCACCAAATTGTCACACAATAACAATAAGAGACGTGTGGCTTATTTGTGTCAATAAAAGAAATTCCTTTGTGCATTCCTACGTTTCCTGCAAGCAAGCGCTAGATAGTACTAGATTGTGCTAGATGGCGCTAAATTTTGCAGACTTCCATTAAGGTGGCAACCCACCTTTAAAGGTTTTTATCAGTTGTAGGTTGGAAAAGGTATTACATCAGTTATGCCTGCTCCCTAACTCACTCCTCCTGTCCGGGATTTTTTTTTATTTTTGAAGATACAGACGTATGATGAGATCTATATTTGGGTTTTGTTTAAGATCTCTGTAATGTGTTGCGCAGTGGCAACCCGGACCACTGCACTGTGACTGAGATTGACGCTAATGACCTAGCTGTCGACACGCTATTAAGCCTTAATTCCGCCCCCCCCCCCCCCCCGACGAAAGTTTGTTTCACAAAGTGTTTGTCCTGGTTTAAGTTTTAACAACAACGAATTAATTCACTTCGTTGCCTAGGGAACAAGAGGTGTGGGCAAGAGCGGTTTCCGTGTAGTGTGCTTGCAAGAGCAGCGCAACATGAATCGAACACCTCCACAGCTCTAACCATCCAGCAGTTATAAACTAAATACTTTCTTAAACGGCATCAAACTGCGCAGCGACTTACACCAAAACGAACGCTTCCATCGAAAGTTACGTCACGCGTCTATTGTTTTCGAACGTTTTTGGACGCATCGATGAGCAAAATGGCAGCCATTTTAACGAAAGAAGTGTTACAAGAATGTAAGAATAAATAAAAAGCCTGAAAGGTGCAACATGCACACGTAAATAAAATATTTTATTTACGCTTGACAGACTGACCCGCAACGTTGCGAAATATTGTATACCTATTGCACCTTTCAGGCTTTTTATTCATTCAATGGACACTACTGGTTTTCAATTTTAAAAATCGGGTGCCTTGGAAAATGGGTGCTATGAGAAAGAAGAGTGGCTCAACAGTCCGAAAGGAAGGATAAAAGCACCAAAATGTGATTGAATGAATAGAAGAAAGCCTGAAAGGTGCAACATGTATACGATATTTGCAACGTTTCG
>JAHWFP010266718.1:0-24414 GCA_023313725.1 Lithobius niger | reverse complement strand
TCCGTTTGTCATTTTACAGCTTTCTTATGGCGAAGGGAGTGATCCTTGAGTCCTTTAATGGAAGTAAAGCTTTTTCCACATTCATTGCAAATATAAGGCCTCTCACCAGTATGCTTGCTCCGTTTGTGATTTTCCAGTATGAGCCTTGCATGACATTTGAAAGAACAATTCGGCTGATCACATCCAAATGGATACTTTCCTGTATGTATAAAGTTATGAACGTAGAGACTTCTCTGATTGAAAAAGGATCGACCACATTCACCACAGAAAGTTGTTTTCTTCTTTGACCGCATCGCACCCTTCTTATGTCGAAATGGGAGCTTTCCAGAAGCACTTGGCTGAGTAATCACAGATTTGGTACGGATTTTAGGGCTGTTTGGTTTCTGCTGATTAGAGAATGGTTCAGTCAATTTGTCTGATGTGTCTGCATCGTCCCTGGTGTTTTTTGTAGTTGTCTGGCAAAGTAGAGTAATTGCATCTACTCTCTCCAGAATTATTTGTGCAGTTTTCAAGCTGGCTTTTTGTATTAAACGAGCATCACTGTCTGGCATAAAAATGTGTTTTGCTGCTCTTGTTTTCATGTCAGTGGTGTGATAGACTTTTTTCTTCTCGACTTGTGGTGTTTTATTAATTTGTGTGGCCGATTTCACATTTTGTTTAATATTAACTATTGTTTTAGGCTCTACTTCTGATGTTTGTAATATGTTGAAGTAATCTATATCTTTCCTTGTACGCATTTTCCTTAAGTAGCTGTTTTTGACCATGCTGTTGCCACTTTCTGCTGTAGCGAGCTCTGGTAATAATTGTAAACTGGTATTACTAACGTTCATTTGCTTTAGGGCAAAGTCGGTGCTCTGATAATGAACTGGAGTTACTGGCGAACTTGATTTCAACAAATTTGTCTGTGATAACCTTAAGCTTACTTTACTGAAGTCACTAGACGGAATTATGGACTCTAAAATGGACTCGTCCACTTGCTTTATTAAATTTGATCTGGTTTCTGCATTGTTAGTAACTGGATTTCTATTGTGTGTGTTTAAGCTGTATTCGTTTGAGTGGATCGCAGGCTGGACATTGTCATAGAGCAAATGTTCTGCACAAGAAGGTTTTGCGTGTCTTGGCGATGTTGGTAACTCGTCATTACCGAAATCAATTTCTTCCACTACAGATTGTACGTTCTTGTCACGAAATTGCTCTTCGAGACACGAGATTCTCTTTTTAGTGCCATCCAACAAGCGTGAGGCCTGAAAGTCGCTATCCGAATCGGTAACTTCAACAACAGAGTGTAAGTCTTGGTCATGAATCTGCCTTTCAAAACTAGCATTACTTCCTGTATTGGTGTACGCTGGGTTTCTTCGTGATGCCTCTAAGTTGATTTCATTCAAGTCAGTTTCTTCGACTTTGGAATAAAGTTTTTGTTGGTCACTGCATTCTTTCAAAATTGTGCTACTTTCTGCATTCGAAAATTGGTAGTGTGTTTGTGATGTAAATACACAGGTGTTACCCAAGTCAGTTACGTCTGTTTCAAATTGGGAAGTTTGTTGTAGTCCATTTTTTTCTTTTTCAATCTTTTGACTATTTTCTTTCCTAGGAGATGGTGAAGTTATTTGTGCCTTCAAGTTCATGTCGTACAAGCGAATTAGTTCTGCCACTGAAAGATTGGTTTGATCTTTAATTTGTTTCGGTAAACTTGTCTTACATGTTTTGATCACTGGTTGTGGATTTGCTAGAGTTACCAGCCTGTTGAGGTTTTGCAAGTCAGTTGGTTCCGATAAAGATTGACTGTTTTGTTGGTCGATAACTTCTCCCAAATTGGTACCACTTTCTGCATCAGAAAGAATAGCTGATACCTGTGAATCGATGTTGTGTAATTGGGGAATTTGCCGTTGCATTAATGTTACAATCCCTGTACTGATTTCTCTGCTATTGCACAATGGTAAGGACTGCAAGTTCATATCATGCAAGTAAATTAGATCTGCTACGGACAGGACAGTTTGATCATCTGTTTGCTTTGCTAAATGTGTTGTACTTTTTTCACTGTCAGGTAATAGATTTAAATGAGTTACCGGCAATTTGAATTTTTCGAAGTCGTTTGTTTGCAGTGAACAATTATTGTTTTGCTGATCAGTCAGTTTTGTTTGTTTTATCAATGCAGCATTATTTTCAGTAATGGGAGGCAATAGATTTTCTGATGTTGTGTCTGATTGGATGTTAGCAAACCCAATTGGTTCCGTTACGGGTTGGCAGTTTTCAGGAACCATTTGGTTAACCAAACTGGTTGTATCAATTGCATCATGGAGCTGGATAAAAGATAAAGTACTGGTACTTTGTTTAAGTTTGTGAGGGCTCTGAGATACCACATGCTTGTCAAGGGTCTTGCTATCATCAAATGGTTTAAAACTAACTTGACCCAAACTGGCTGTATCGTTTGCATCATAGAGCTTAGTAGGTACATCAATACAAGATACAGTACTGGCACATTGTTTAAGTTTGTGAGGGCTCTCAGATCCCACGTGCTTATCAATGGTCTTACACCTGGCACTTACGACAAATGGTTTGAAACATACTTGTCCCATACTGGTTATATCGTTTGCAGCACGGAGCTGAGTAGGCACATCAATATAAGATAAAGCACTGGTACATTGTTTAAGCTTGTGAGGGCTCTTGGATCCCACATGCTTGTCAAATGTCCTACACCTGGCACTATCGTCAAATGGTTTAAAACATACTTGACTTGCTTCATCAATAACTGGATCTATTGCCTGTTCAGGAATATTCTTTGCTGGCTTTGCCACACTTAAAATCTTTCTTTGGTACGTGCAGTTTTCAGGAACATCATCATGGTGAAGAAGGGTATGACTTTTCAAATCAGCCTGTGACACACAGTTTTTGTGACAAATAATGCATTTAATTGGTTGGACTCTTCTATGAATCTGAGAATGCCCCGACATTCCTCTTTTAGATTTGAATTTCTTGTTGCAGACTTGGCAATAATGTGGGTATTTTTTATATTTCCTTGCATTTTGGCATTCAATCGGTGGATCTGCTGCATTTTTAATTTTGCCAATGATGTTTTTGTCTGGACGATCTTCAGCGTGTCTTTGCTGGTGGTGTGTGAACTTAGTTTTGGACAGGAATTTTTGATCGCAAATTTCACACGAGTATGGGTAATTACCAAAATGTTTACGGATGTCGTGTTTTAGAGTACAAGGGGAGACAAGCCATTTTCCACAGTCATTACAAAAATATAGTTGGTCAGTCGTGTGTTTACTACGTCTGTCATTTTCTAACTGAGTTCTTGAGTGAAACCTGTAGTTACGTCTCGGTTGACCACATTTCAATTCACAGTTTGGAGTATGTTTAATCGTCTGAACATCATGTTTCTCACACTTGCTACACCCACAAAATTGGCTGTTAGCGTGCTTAGTTAGTTTATGATTTGTTAACATGGATTTTGTGGTATACTTATGAGTACAATTTGGCTGATCACATGCAAACGGCCTTTCTCCAGTATGTTTGCTACATTTGTGGCTATTTAAATTGACTTCCGTTGTGCACGTGTAATTACAATTAGGGTAGTCGCAGGTGAATGGGTAGTTTCCAGAATGTGTGTGCATATGGAGGTCAAGACTTCTTCTTGTATTGAATGCATTAGCACACTCACTGGATTTGAAGGGATAAGATCTAGTATGGGTTCGCATGTGAACTTTCCTATTACGTTTTGATGTAAATACTTTTCCACATTCACCAGAAGTGGACATTTTGCTGTCCAGGTGATAATTTCGAATCCAGATAATTTCTAGAAGAAAAAAAAAAGAAAAAAAGAAAATAAGAAAATAACATGGATTCAACATGATATCGTAAATTAGCCGGGATATGTTTATCATGTTTAGTTCGTACTATCAAGAATTTATAGGGTTTGGGAGGAGAAGTTGTAACTCTAAAAAAACCCTGTTGAAACATGTTAGATTCGTCCCTATTAGTTCCGTTAGAGTTTTCAGAGGGCGCCACGTGTTCCAAATGGTAATTTTTGCTCATTTTTCAGCCCAAATCTAAAGTAAACTAAATTACACACCAAGCTAGGATAAATAATAATAAAATACAACCTAGTTTCGTTTAGTTTAGTTTAATTTTAGGCTAAAAAATGAGTAGCAATTCCCACGTAAAACACATGGCGCCCTATATAAACTAAGACTGAACTACTACGAAAGTATCCAAGACGTTTCAGAATGGGTCTCAGTCACACATTCTCCTCCCCAACCCTATAAATTATGGGTACTATGAATGCATGAGTCATAATTCGTAATCATGACACGTGTCAATCTTCACGAAACCGGCTCGAAAATTTACAGTATGTGGGTGCTTAAGGAAAAGTAATAAACACTTGTTATGCAGCCATTGTTACGCATAAAATCCATTTCATAAATCAAACACACAGTTAAAACAATATTATAAACTGCAACATCCAACCTCGAAACCAAGATTCAAGCAACCAGAAACAAATAACAAAGAATATAAAAAAAAAGAAAAATCGCATTAAAACCAATTTTGTATCCTTAAAGATAACAATAGGTCGCCTCTGGGTTTCCTGTTGTCAGTCGTTTTCAGGCTGACTTGGATTTAAAATTATTTTTATGCGTTTTGTTCTTTTCTGATTGCTTTAAACTTAGTTTCGAAGTTGAGTGTTGCAGATTTCAAGTGTTTTAAATAGGTGTTTGACTTTATCAACTTGGATAATTTCTGCTTGATAATGAGATGCACTAATCTCGAAATGTTGTATTTTTGCGTATTTTGTTGCACCTTTGAGGCCTTCTGTTTTTACTTAACAGTGTGTGCACAGACCTTGTCAAGAATGTGCACTGCCACTAAACAAACTTTATTGCCTGTGCACACTCATGTGATGCTGAGCTAGTACACAGTATTGTGCACAGTATTGTGTACAGTGAGTGCACAGTGTCATCCAGTAGATGTGTAGATTTAATTAATGCAAAGATTTTCCTAACTACTGGAAGTTTCCCATTTACAAAAAAATGTATGACCACGTATGTGTAACGTGTGACTATTTAAAATCAGTTCATAATCCACATAATTACAATATTATTGTCGGCGATTTCAGTCGGTGGAATATTGACCGACTTGCCTGAATTGCCTAGTCAAATGATTTTAACAAAATGAAAAATAATGACCAAATTAGCATCACAATCCACAAGAGAAGAAGCTACGATGGGAGGTGGGACGAGGTGTGAGATCTGAATCAGTCACACATGGTGCAACCTATCACTGTGCAAAATATTTTTTTCAACATGTCTCAAAATTTTTACATTCCAAAACATTTAACAAACTACCCTGGTACTGTTCAAGCAGATCGTTTCAGCTAACTTGGATGAGTGTCGTTTATTTTGTATCACGATGACAGTTGTTTTTTTAGTGCTTATTGGTTCTTTCTTATTATTTGAAACTGCATAAGTAATGCATAAGCAATGCTTAAGGCATGCATAAGTAATGCATAAGTAATGCATGTTTATTTGTTGCGAGCACAAATGAGTGCATTTGCAATTCATTCAATGTGATTATCCTAATCACAAACAAAACTCACTTGGGTTAAAGAACCCGCCAACTTTCAGCCAATGGTGACCCAAGACTAACCCATGTACTAACCGAAAAAGTGTTCCCATTAGAAAATAGTAATATCACCTCTGCCAACGAACAACCGCCAAGCTAATACAACATACAATCTAAAAAAATTGGGTTAAAAATGATCCAAATTGGGTCAAATTTGACCCAGCCGTTAGGTCTATAGTCAGTGACCTGGAATTGGGTCAGTTTAACTCAACGAGGTTGGGTCATGAATCTGAACCAACAGTTAGGTAAGTATTTTAACCTAATTGGGTTAATAGTACAACCCAACCCATAGTTTTAATAAATGGAGTATTGGGTCATTACTACAACTCAGGTAGGGTAAACTTACAGCACAGTACTTAGTCCTAGTAAACTGAGCATTGGGTCATTATTCATTAGATCGTTTCATCTAACTTGGATGAGTGTCGTTTATTTTGTATCACGATGACAGTTGTTTTTTTAGTGCTTATTGGTTCTTTCTTATTGTTTGAAACTGCATAAGTAATGCATAAGCAATGTTTAAGGCATGCATAAGTAATGCATAAGTAATGCATGTTTATTTGTTACGAGCACAAATGAGTGCATTTGTAATTTATTCAATGTGATTATCCTAATCACAAACAAAACTCACTTGGGTTAAAGAACCCGCCAACTTTCAGCCACTGGTGACCCAAGACTAACCCATGTACTAACCGAAAAAGTGTTCCCATTAGAAAATAGTAATATCACCTCTGCCAATGAACAACCGTCAAGCTAATACAACATACAATCTAAAAAAATTGGGTTAAAAATGATCCAAATTGGGTCAAATTTGACCCAGCCATTAGGTCTATAGTCAGTGACCTGGAATTGGGTCAGTTTAACTCAACGAGGTTGGGTCATGAATCTGAACCAACAATTAGGTCAGTATTTTAACCTAATTGGGTTAATAGTACAACCCAACCCATAGTTTTAATAAATGGAGTATTGGGTCAATACTACAACTCAGGTAGGGTAAACTTACAGCACAGTCCTTAGTCCTAGTAAACTGAGCATTGGGTCATTATTTTAACTCGGGTGGGTTAAAACTTCCACTCAACTCTTAGCCATAATAAACTGAACATTGGGTCATTATGTTAACTCGGTTGTGTCAAAATTACACCCCAATGCTTGCTCATATTAGTATGAATATTGGGTTATTATTTTAACTCAAATGGGTTAAAATTTCCACCCAATCCTCAGTTGTAATAAACTGAACATTAGGCCATTACGTTAACTCCATTGGGTTAAAATTACACCTCAATGCTTGCTCATAATAGAATGAATATTACGTTAATATTTTAACTCATTGGGTTAAAACTTCCACCCAACCCTTAGTCGTATTAAACTGAACATTGAATCATTATGTTAACTCGGTTGGGTCAAAATTATACCCCAATGTTTGCTCATGATAGACTGAATATTGAGTTATTATTTTAACTAGATTGGGTTAAAACTTCCACCCAACCCTCAGTCGTAATAAACTGAACATTGGATCATTACGTTAACTCGGGTGGGTCAAAATTATATCCCAATTCTTGCTCATAATAGACTGAATATTGGGTTAGTATTTTTAACTCAGTTGGGTTAAGACTTCCATCCAAGCCTTAGTCGTAATAAACTGATCATTGGGTCATTATGTTAACTCGGTTGAGTCAAAATTACACCCCATTGCTTGCTCATATTAGACTGTATATTGGGTTATTAATTTAACTCAGTTGGGTTAAAACTTCCACCCAACCCTTAGTCATAATAAACTGAACATTGGCTCATTACATTAACTCGGGTGGGTTAATATTACATCGCAATTCTTGCTCATAATAGACTAAAGATTGGGTTATTACTTTAACCCATTTGCGTGAAAACTACTACTCAACCCTTAGGCGTAATAAACTGAACATTACGTCGTTATATTAACTCGGTTATGTAAAAATTACAACCCAGTGCTTGAATAGGTTGATTCTTGGTTTATTATTTTAACTCAATTGGGTTAAAATTAGAACACAACCCTTAGTCCTAATAAACTGATAGTTGGTCTAATAAACTGAATATTAAGTAATTATTTTAAAACAGTTGGATCAACATTGTATAACAAATTTTCGTAATAATACACATAATGTTAAATTGTTACTTTAACACAGTCGGATCAAAATTGCAACCCACCAGACAGCCAGAACATCTATTTAATTTTGAGTTGCTATTTTAACTCATCTGGGTCTAAACTAAATCCAATGAAAATGCGTTGGCTTATCATTTAAACATGGTTGGATTAATTTCCCAAACCAAAGTTATAGTAAAGTCACTATTGGTCACTAAGTCTCAGTGGGGTTCGAAAAGTCCAATGCATAGTCCCAACAATGTTAATATTACGTCTGTTTTTATTTCATGTAGTCAAAATGTAGTCACAATAAACTTAGATGTGCTGGGTACTTTCATAACATAACTTGTAACTCTTACTTCCAAATTTCATGGTGCCATAAGGCTATTCTAGTTTTGATTTGTAAAATTAATCATTAAAGTTTGTTTTAGGCTGTGAATTGTTCAAACCTGGACTGGCCATCTGGTCTTTAAGTTTATATAGTTAGAAAAATCAATCGTTTTGTAGTACTTGTTGAATTGGTTTTTCGTTATAATTTCCTTGCAGTGAAATAAATACAGATGCAAACCTATTTACATTGCTTTTTGAACTTATATGTCAGACTGCCTAAATTTCAAATAATTATCCTCCTTCCTTCCGAGGAATGCGTTGGGACCACCTTTAACACGTCGTGGCAAGTGGTCCCCGGAGCTGACAGCCCGGCCTTGAATTGTTGCCATGCGCATAAAGTTAGCATTTTTGCAAAGTATCTGTGAGGAAGTAAAATTTGTTGTAAGATAATTTGGACATTATTCTAAAACTGTAATAATGAAAGTTCCATGTTGAAAGTAACGAAGTAGGATATGAAGATTTTTGAAATTTTCGAAACAGCTGCTGTACTTCTTCCTCAGCAAGAGGTGTTAGCGAAGATCACGACTCAACATGCTTCATGGGTCCAATCATAGAGCACAGCCGTGATCGTCGTTATGCAGCAGCAGCTTCGAAAATTAAAAAAAAATCGTCATTTTCAGACTGGAGGATTGATCCTGTTTCATTATTTTCAACATAAATCTATCGCAGTAGAATACATATATTTTCACATTGCAAATTCCCTGTAAAAAAAATGGTGTCATTAAATTTAAAGTGATTAAGAAACACTTAATGCAAATGGTAAGTATGAATTTATTGCTAATTACTATTACATTATTTGCATAGCTTCATAGTACACGAACTGCCAGATCTAAATCTGTTTTGTCCAGTTGCACTAAGTTCTTGGGTATTGCAAATGCTGCTGATATTGCAAATACTGGTATTGCAAATACTGCTGCTCTCACCAGTGTTAAGGGCTCGTTTACGCAACGAGACCTTCTCGCTCGCCGAAAGCTATTTGCTAGGCAACCGTTATTTATCTACGATTAAATTTCCCGTTCCTATTAAATGAATGTGGTAATAGACAACAAATTAAATGTATTATAAATAACAACACGGATAAAGAACAAAGTGCAACAGTCATTTTAAACATTGCTGCAACATTGTTGCCATTTCGCGCTATTTCCAAAGTTTCCTATTCTCGCTGAAAAAACAGCTTCTAGCAGTGATCAAACGACGGTAGAATAAATAGCTACTCGCAGCGAGAATTCAAAATCCAACATGGCATCCATTTCGGAGTTATCGCATCGAAGACAAACCTTCGAATGCTGGTATTCAGGAATCTGTCCGTCGTCGTGTACTGCAGTAAAAATGGTTTTCTAGTTGTCATAAATCGACACCGTCATGTTGCAAGCATCGTACGTCGGGTCGCGAGGCACGAGGAGCAAATTTGCGTTCGCGTTGTTGCCATGGTTACTACGTATAGACAACTCGAAAGCCGCATTCTCCGACAAAGGCGAGAAGCAGCAAGCAGATTTAGTACTGACCAAGTAAAAATGGGTCACTGAGTGTTTCAAAACCCTCCCTTTCGGTCTTTCTACAGTGCCCCATGTCTTCACAATAGTCACACACCCCATCATCAGCTACCTCCACCTTCAATTTGGAATTACCTTCAAAACATTCAAACACATGTATATTTGGTTGATTGGCTTCTCTGAAATCTTTCAAGTTACGAACTCCAAAAGCTTTGCTAGTCTCGACTTCTTAAGAAATTTAGGATTCAAAGTCAATTTCACACTTTCACCACAGCAAGTGTTTACGTTCCTGGGGGCCCATTCGACCTCCACAACAGCACGGTACGCCCTTCTCAAAAGAGGATCGACAAAGTAAGATCAGAAGTGAATGTGCTTCTGTCATCAGAAAAGGTAGCTGCTCGTCGTCTGGCATTTGTTATAGGGACCGTCGACTCCATCTCGTTCCTCTAGGACATTGGAAATGGAAGCCACTACACTGAAAACTTCGGAATTACTTTGTGAGAGCAGAGAAGGTACTGTTCCAAGATGCCCACTGACTAGCACAAATCCCACAACGTACAAAAACGAGCAAATATAAATTTGCAGTCCTAATATGCGGACCTTGATCACAATAAAAACACACAAAACTAAAACGACAAGCAGCAGCCAACCATGACGTGGTATGACGTCCTTCCAACATGGCCGTGTTGTTGGCTGCAGCAGAGTGTTGCTGCTTGTCGTTTTAGTTTTGTGTGTTTTTATTGTGATCAAGGTCCGCATATTAGGACTAAAAATTTATATTTGCTCGTTTTTGTTTGTTGTTGTGGGATTTGTGCCAGTCAGTGGGCATCTTAGAACAGTACCACTACACTGGTTCCAAAAGGAAGAATGGTCACAACAAAACTGCTGGGGAGACTGGATCCCTTCTAAAACCTTCCGGTGGAGATCATGGAATGGTGGAAAGACTTGAATATCTTACGGAGTCCCAAAACATGAACCGCACGGACACACTCCTGTTCTCCAACGCATCATCAACAAGGGTTTGGGAGCCCACATGGGAGTCATGGAAGTAAAATGAACATGGACAGAGGAAGAACAGAAACTATATATCAACGTCATGTGTGCATCTAGCACTGGACACCCAGGGACTTAATGACAACACCACCGCAGTAGCCTATGTCAAGAGAAGAGGAGTGACCCACTCGAAACTTCTGATGCAGTCCCCGTTTCACGTGACCCACACAAGGAGAGATCAGTACCCCCTTTTCCATTTTTCGACGGGTGTAATAAATCAAGAAAAGTCCTCCCATTGCAGTGTAACACCTTTTTAGTTAGGGTAGTGGTTGTGCGATGTTATAAAGAGGGCTTACGAATTAGGCTACAATTCAATTGACCTTCCAAATGAGGTGCGGGCTCATGCATTACGTGCACTTGCGGCATAGTGGTCATATGGTTGAGGCATCCCTCTAGATGAGGTAGCGGCCACATGTTCACGGAATCACAACAATAATTTTGTGAGCCAACACCTGGAGACACTATCAGTGGAGCAAGAGGCACAAACTACGTGAAACAGCACGTTGTGGCTTAACAACGGTGTGGGCAATAGAAGGGGAGGAAGATCAGGAGATCTTCAGATGGGAAATGATCATAATCTTGACTTCATTCATTAATAAATGACATGTACATTTGTTCAGTGGTAGATTCAGTTTAGAGCCCGCCACCAGAGTGATACAGTTAGCATTAATTACTGAAGGAAGTATTTTGCAGATAGTAAGAAACATAAATTTTAATATTGCTTAAAATTATTTTTATTATCCTAAAAATAGTTACCATCAGTACAACCGGCCCACCTCCCTGCATTAGCTGAACTTAGAGAAGTTCAAAGCAATGTGAGAAACAAGATGACGGCGGCCGTGATGCTGATGGCACAGCTGTGCGCCAAGCGGGAGAGAGACGGACTTAAACTTTTAGGCGACAAATAAAGGATTTAGATTAGGGGTTTGAATAACATATCTGTAATGTGTGGTGCAGTGGCAACCCGGACCACTGCACTGTGACTGAGGTTGGCGCTAATGACCAAGTTGTCGACGCGCCATTAAGCCTCAATCCCCCCCCCCCAAATAAAGGTTTATTTGTTTTTGAACATGGGAAAGTGTAAAGTAGCAATTTTAGGATTCATTACTAAAGGCGTATCTTTCGGATAGTCAAAACCTCAAAATACCAGGGCCACCCGGTTGATTTAGGTTTTCATTACCCGACTGAAAATATACATTACCTGAGTTTTTAGCATTCTCCTTCGCCTTTGCTGTTTGATCAAGAGATAAGAGTTCCTTGTCACATGAACTGCGACCCACTGCGTAATTGGTCTGAGTATCCTCTGTCTATATAAAGCGCCATCGACGGCCGACATGTCATCTTTTGTTCTCCTATAGTGCCCAGCTGGTGACACAGAAGAGAGGTAGGGTGAGAATAAGGTAATGCATATTTTCAGTTACGCAATAGAAACCAAAATCAACCAGGTGGCCCTGGTATTTTGATGTTTCTAAATGCAGATGAAAATGTCTGTTACCTAAGCTTTTAGCATTCAACAGACCTCGACAAAAGGAGGCGGGTGCCACCTTGATGGGCACCCTACAGTTGCAAGCTGGATCCCCAAGAGTCAAAAACTTTGCAAACAGTTGAAGTAATGATACAGGGTGACTGGTATGCACCAGGTGAAGCTAAAACCCGTTTCCATTCGACCAAATTTCTGGTATGCCTTTCTTCGCCTTCCCTGACCAAAGCACGTAACTGCCTCAGGGTATTATGGGAACGGCACAAGTAAGTGAAGGCAAGGCAGGGCAGGTGAGGGTAGACAGAAACTTTTGAGAACCTACCTGGGTTACTTGGGTTGCGGAAAGGAAGGGAGAAAATTATAGTAGAAACGGATCACCCTCACTTGCCCTCACTTCACTATCGTCCTGTTGCTTGGTAACACAGCCTCAAGCAAGAGGAAGGACAAAACCTGGCCACGAATTTGGCACGGGAATTCAAAACTGAACACTTGTGCACATGAGCATTACTGTCAAGCAACCCCATGCAAGTGTAATGGAAATGCCACTGCTTGAAGGCGTTTTTCTTCCCCCTTGCTCAACCCTACAGTGGTCAGGGCAAGGCAAAGCAAGGATTCGCTGCAATGGAAACTAGGTTTAAGGCAACCAAATTGGTTAAGGGGTTCGAGGCTCCACCTGGCAGCCACAAAGGGACCGAGGCGGTAAATTCCCTCAGCTTGAGAAGACATATCCCGAAGATAATGGGATGTGAACACAGTGAAGTTTCTCTAAGAGGCGGCTTCTAGGATATCGGTGATTGGAACGTTACTGTGCAAGGTCCAGAAAGCTGTAATGGCTCCAAGTTCATGTGGCAGTTATGCGGATGCCATGGTCATTGAGGTTGATGTCAAAGGCATTGTAAGCCTGTACTACCGTCTAACTCCATGTGGAGACTATTCTTGTTGTCGTTTTACCCGAACCGGTAGTGAATGGCATGAAGAGCTGAGAGAAACCCTTGCGGACAAGCTGAGTCTTTATAAGATAGAAACGAAAGGCCCAGACTGGACAAAGCACCCGTTTCGGTTCGTCCCCCAGAATGGAGAACAACAGGAATAATGAACGGACTCGTCAATCAGTACCTTCCTAAAGCACCGAACAGAATGAACCAAACGCACCACTGTTGGTGACAGTTCAGCTCATTCCCTACTATAGTCATGTTGATATGGCTTGTTTACGTCAAACATCGTCAGCGATGGTTCTGTTTCCGGTACCTAGCGCATGCTCAAAAGCTCACTACTGGCAAACACCCGCAACCACCTCCCCGAGATGGTTTGCAATTTGCATTGCTTGCGCCTGGTTACTTCCATTAGCGTAGCACTCAATTTGCCACGTCTGGTCACGTTAAGGGTATGACGCAACGAGTGCTCTGTTGAGCTTGTTGATTTTGCTGCGCAGTGATCACAGTTTCGGAAGGTACTAAACGGCTGACGCAACGTTACTGTGCACGTGCAACGTCAAGTTTGGAGCCAAACTGCCTCTAACAGTGGTGCATTCTGTTCGCTCTGTTCGGTGGTGTAGGAAGGTACTGTATACGTCATAGTTAGCAACGCTTCTGTGTCTTGGCTTGGAAAGAAGCCCGTGGGATCAAAGTGACTTCTTTGTAGTCTAGTATGAAGAAGCAATCGGCTGCCGTAGCAGACACTGCCTGAACCTCACTGCATTAGAGACAGGCTGCCAGAGCGATCAGGAATGCCTTCTTGCGAGTGAGGTGGCTGAGGTAGCATGTGAAGAGCGGTTCGTATGATGCCAAGAGAAGATGTGTCAGGACAATGGAAAGGTCCCAGTCTGGAAACAGGTGCTGAATTATTGGTCTCTCGATGTCAAATAACTTGACGAGGGCCGAGATCCGAAAATCGTCTAAAAGGTGTAAGTTGCCTGCAGCCTTGAGACAGAATTTAGAACCGATCGATAAACAAAGATCGTTGAGCCTTTGAGACCCTCTTTGAAGAGGTCATTGAAGAAGGTTAGGAAGTCCGGAAGAGAGAGATTGATTGGAGTAACCTTCCGCGGAAGACACCAACGAAACCATCGGTGCCAGTGACTTTCGTATATTTTATTGGTTGATGCTCGAACGGCTTTGAAGGCAATGCTAGAGGCCTTTTCTGTAGAAATGCCTGACGCGTTGAGCAGTCGAACGAACATAGCCACCCGTGCAGTCGCAGTGATTTAGGCCGATGGTGGAACTTGGTTCCTTGGTGTTGGAAGTGCATGTCCGGAAGGTCTGGAAAAAAACGTGGATGATCGCCCAAGAGGTTTACCAAGAGGGGAATCATGCGGCTGCGGGCCAGTTGAGTGCCACCAGAATGAATAGGCCGGGGGACCGAGCATTCTTGCAGAAAGAAGATTGGGTGGGGGGAAAGGTACCCGAATAGTTGGTCCCAAGACAGGGTAAAGGCATCCACAACCCATGCCTGGTCGTCCTGGACCGGGCTGACGAACTAGCGAAGTTTGGCATTTTGCCTCGTGACGAAGAGATCCACTAACGGACGGTCCCAGATGTTGAAGATAAATTTGTAAATGCATGTCTTGAGGGATCATTGCCCTGCTTGTAGGGACCGGCAAGGTAGCGAATTGTGATGACACTTCAACTGCCTGGAACGTGGAGGGGAAGCACACTGTTGTTCCTAGGAACATGCAGAAGCGGAGGATTTCAGAAGTAACCTGATGGAGGGAACGAGAGCGGGTCTCTTCCCTTTTCTGAAGATAGGACACAGCCGTTGTGTTGTTGATGTGAACCTGGAGTATTTTCCCTGTCATAAGGTGGCATAAATGGCGAAGACGGAGAAGGACAGCACGGAGTTCGAGGATGGTGATGTGGGCTTGGCCCCCTGGTCGCCAGGCTCCAGAGGTCACGTGACTGTTGGTGTGGGCCCCCACCCATAGAGGGACGCATCTGTGAAGAGGTGCATAGCAGGAGATGGCTCGTGCAAGGGTACTGCCTGGGTAAGAGTCGGAACATCCATCCACGTGGTATAGGAATGTATGTAGATGCTGGTGTCCTACGGTATCTAAAGGGCGAAGATGGTGGTTTGGCCACTCGTCTATGTGAAAATGATGAGGGAGCCGGGCCATCCATCGCCTGCATGGGACCAGATTTGCCAAGAACAAGTTGAGGTCTGGTACTGTATATGTCGGAAGGCACAGGAACTGCCGAAGTGTCGCGAGTATACCTGCGATTCTGTCTGGTGACGGCATCACTGTTGCGCTAATTAGATCAAAGAAGATGCCTAGAAAGACAAAACATTGAGATGGGACCAACTGGGACTGGAAGGTGATGGCACAGCCTAGGGGCTGGATGAGGCTGATAGTGAAGTCCCGATGGTGAAGAACTGTGGCCAGGACCGGCTTTAGTATGTTCGTGAAAACAAGTGGCGCTGCATTTAGGCCAAACGGAAGGCAGAGAAATTCGTAGACCATACCGTCGTAAATAAATCGACGGGGGGGGGGGAAGATGAGGCTTAATGGCGCGTCGACAGCTTGGTCATTAGCGCCAACCTCAGTCACAGTGCAGTGGTCCGGGTTGCCACTGCACCACACATTACAGAGATATTATTCAAACTCCTAATCTAAATCTTGTCATACATCTGTACCTCCTGCAAAAATCGAAAGAGGTGCCAGACAGAGGTGCAGGGGAATATGCAGGTAAGTGTCCGCACGATCGACAGAAACCGTCCAGTTGGCTGGTAGTAACGAATGACAAATTGAATTTACTGTTTCCATCTGGAAATGATCGTTGTAAACGTACTGGTTGAGTGGCCGAAGGTTGAAAATTAGCCGAAAATCCCGTCTTCTTTGGCCAGAGAAAAATACGACTGCAAAATTCTGGTTGGTCTGGTATTCGGCTTGGCCGGATTGCCGCCTATACCAGAAGACTATTTATTTCGGCCGAGAGCAGTTTGGAAGTGCCCGTGGCCTCAGACCAAGATGGCGACGTGCGGAATCCTTCGCTGATGATGGACAAGATGGTGATGTCAGATGTTAATGCCTGCCAAGCAGGTAGGAAATAACTTAAACAACCCCTAATTGGAAGGGCCGTAGAATAATTGTCAGCGGCCAGGACGGGTCTTCGGCCTAGGTCCCAGTAAAACATATCAACCCAGTTAGTCAGGGGTGGTTCCACAATTGGCATGAGTATGAGACATCACACGGCCCTTCTCGTCCCGAAAATGCCAGGGGCGGAGAGGGGGGGGAGACTATTTCCTTGGATATTTCATCCCCCTTTACTCACTTGCAACTATAGATAAGTTTTAGGGGGAGACTATTTTCTAGGATATTTCGTCCCCCTTTACAGCCTTGCAACTATAGATAAGTTCAACGGGGAGACTATTTCCTAGGATATTTCATCCCCCTTTACTGCCTTGCAACGATAGGCAAGTTTAAGGAGGGAGACTAGACCTCTGGCACATGAGACGGTCATGCTGACCATCAGACCACCTTGCCCCAATTCTTGGGATTAGCGGTCACGTAGCCCGTTGAGCGGAAGAAGGCGTCTCCTGGCCGGGTCGTGGTGGTGAGGAATCCTTGTCGAGGTCTAAGAGGTCGCCGTTACCCAGTAGCAGACCACCATTACAAAGTAAGGTCGTGTGTAAAGTTGTTGACTGGCCGAGTACTGCCTGTTGTCAAGGAACGCAGTCGCACAAACCAAATCCAAAGCCCATAGAGAGGCCGCGATTCTTGCTTGGTTCGGGCGCCTTTGGTGAGGGGTTGTATAGGAAACAGTCGGAGAAGATGTCCTCGACTGTCTTTAAAAGTCCGGAAGAGGGATTTCAAATGGGTCGGGATCATCGGTGAAGGATTAGGCAAAGTGGGCGTGACAATAAGGAAGATCATCAGAAGCAACTGAATGTTGATTAGGGGCACTAGGCGCCGAACCGGAACAGTCCTAATCTTCAATGAGGACTTGCCGTGATTATGTGAAGGCAAACCAAGCACTGCTACATAAAAATACAAACAACGTTTCGAAAATTATCAATAACAGTCAGGTTAGCAATAAAATTAAAGCATGGCAAAAGCCACTAAGTCAACCTATATTAAAAGCATAAAACAGACATTTAAAACGGATAAAAACCACCAATTTCTCCCCTCAAAAGAGGCAGAAATGGCAGCCCGAAAGCAACGACCCACTTGCTCCGTTGGGATGCCACGTCACAAGGCACGGTGTATGCAAATCGGGGTCACGTGTTTCAAAGGTGCGATGCATTCGTTATGTGGGTTTTACAATATGCCTGGCAAAACAGTCGAGTTTAAGTGTTTTAATTACAGGAAAATGTTCTTTTAGAAATTTATTATCTGGCACTAAGTGGTTATGTACAGGTGGTGTATGTGTATGGATGACAAGCGTTTCTAGATTAATTCGTGCCCTGGTGTATTTTTCTCGAAACAAGATTTGGACCTTGTCCAAGTCGGGGGTGTGGCCTGTTGCATATTTGTCAGGCGACTTGCCTGTTGAAAGGCAGTGTTGCACTAAAGAATTTGATTCGACTTTCAATTTGAAGTATGATTTGTGGGATGCCATACGTTCTTTGAGTTTTTGAAGGGATTGTCCCACATATGTAGCCGTACAGGTTGGCTCCGTACAGGGAATTCGATAAACAGTATTGCGTGTGGAAAGCATGTCGTCTGTTTTTTATTGTTTTTATTTTCATGGTGCATGGTCAGCTGCTTATTATTAATATTTTGGTGGCTGTTTGAAACAAGTCGGAACTTATTGTTGTTAAGTTTCTTCTTAAGGACTTCACAGATGCCTTTGAAGTAAGGCAGAGCAATGAAACTCGTAGGGGAGGGAGGGGTGGGGGCGTTTTGGGAGACAAAGCTTTTGAAATTAATTTGTTAACGTACCCGAGTGGGAACCCATTCTCAACATACTTTTGCAAGATGTAATGAAATTCATGCTGCAATAAGTCAGCATTACTGGTGTGTGAGACAACACGTTTAACTTCATTTATTACTACATTACTTTTGTAGTGGGCATCAACATAAGAGTTGTAATGCAGGGTGCGAGTCGACTGCATACCTTTTCTGAAGTGCGTGAATTCGATTAGGCTATTATTGTTAATAATGACGTTTACATCTAAAAATGGGATGGCATTGTTTTTAGAGGACTCCATAGTGTAAGTGAGTGATTTAGTGATGCTGTTGAGAAAATCAAGGATTAATAACTTAAGAAGTTGTGTTGGTAGAAGTGCTAAACTGTTGTCGATGTATCGCTTGCAATATTTAATTTGTAGAAATTTTTCAACCAATTAATTGTTGACTGCATTCAGGACTATGTCAGAAAAGAAAGTTGAAAGTGGGCTTCCCATCGGTACACCATTGATTTGTTAGTAATATTTGCCTCCATACTCAAAGAAGGTGGTTTCAAAAACCACCCAAGCTTGAGGAGCGAGGGGGGAGGGTTCGTTTGTTAATTTTCGAGAGATTTCCGTAAGGATAAGCTCTTGGTCCAATGACTGAAACATTTTTTCGACATCAAAGGAAACAAATTCAAACCCTGGAGGCACTTGATATCCTTCCAGGTCGTGAACAATTTTGAGTGCATTTGGGCTAGTATGGCGCTCCTCAGAGAGTTCTTTTAGAATGGGTTTAAGGAAGCACCGTGCTTTTTACTCCATGACTTGCCGTGATGGTTGTGGTGGAGGAGTAAGCTGAAAGGCCGCTGATGGTCCTGGAAAATCCCATTGCGACCGTTTCATCTTCTTTGTTGTAGCGGCAACCCAGTCCTGCATATATTGGGTCGGTGGCAGTCGCTGAGGGGGTGTCAGTCGCATCTGTTCGAAGAATCTGAGAGCTGATTCCATGCATTCGTGAACTCTTTCCTTAGAAAGTGGCTCAGCCGGGTGGTTGGCACCACGGGACTGTGAGGTAACCGAGCATCAGGAGAAGGACGAGAGATGAATTCGTCCCTCAGGAGGACAAGGTAGCTGGCGTTTGGCAGCAGACTGCCTGGTTTTCACTTAGAGCTTGAGGCATGCGTATGCTTCCTTAGCATTAAACAGGTCATCTTGAAGTGTCCATAAATCGGGCAAGGGCCGAGCCTGGCCACACTGTATCGGGGATGTGGTGGTCGTTCGAGCATGGGCCTGTCAATTGCCGACGGGCCCGTGGGAGAGGGGCTGTGAGAATGGGAATGGTTGTATTTAACCAGGCTGCAGATAAAGACGAAAACCCGGGCAAAGGTGGAACAGAATCTTCTACCAAAAGTTCTGCGGAGGAAGACGGCACCTTAGCCGATGGCTCCCTGGACGCACCCTTAGCATGGGTATTAGAGGGGGCACAGAGTAATCACAAATAAGAGACCAGGGTAACCGTGGCACAATACGAGGAGAAGAAACAGCACGTCTGACGCGATGGAGATGTAGAGAAGAAAAGATGACACGTCGGCCGTCGATGGCGCTTTATATAGGTGGAGGATGAGCACACGCAGACCAGTTGCACAGTGGGTCGCAAGACCGGCAGGCTCCAAAAACTCTAATCTCTAGATCAAACAGCAAAGTAGAAGAAGAATGCTAAAAACTCAGGTACCGGATATTTCATCGGCATACAGAAACTACTTTTATGCAGTGTTAAAATTTATGTTTTTTTTTTGTGGATCCTATTTCCTCTGTTTTTTTCCATAGTTGAAGACAACAACATATATGAAAACAACAAAACCAGTTTTTCTTTTACTTTTTCTCCGGAGCATTTTTTTGCGTGTCTTTTCCCCAGTCAGTATTTTTTCGTTCTTAGTGATTGCGCCAGACCACTTAAGTTTTCATAGTGGTGGTGGTGGGGGGAGATTCCCAATGACATTCCCAGTTACAGTTTTCTGAGCAAACAGCGAAGAACTTGACAAAGTTTCTTAACAATTTTTTAACGATTTTTACGATTAGTAAAAAGTTTTTACCTGCAACGACATGAGAAAATACATGAATTCTTCGCTGTTACACGGTAAACCGCTGCGTGAAGCGTCATGTCATGAGCCTTCATGCAGTTCTTTAAATTACCATTAAGTAAATTTTGAAAAAAAAAACTAATTCGACAGTTTCGAAGCAGAGATATCGTATCTCAGCTTATCATAGTAGTTTTATCTAAGGTGGGCGCACCCCACCCTACTTTTTTTTCAACCTCCATATACACAACTTGTGTATGCAAACTAACTTGTTGTACTTAAGTATGCGGGAAATAGCATGGCTGGTCCTGGACTATGAACTCGGTAATAATAAATACTACGATAAATGAAACGAAATGAAACGAAATGAAACGAAGGCCTAGTAGCTCATTTTCTACAATAAAATGGTTCACTTCTTTGTGTTGTATACTGTTTAGGTTGTAGGCCCATCCCAAATAAGACAGCGTTTTGAATATTTACACAAGTTTGACTGAAAGTAGCAAAACGGGATGCGTGCTGGGCAGAAAGAATTTGTAACGGAATTCAACTTCAGTGACCTGTGGCATGCGTAGACCCCCAGAGAAAAAAAAATGACTTACCACTGCCCAATCATGCACGTCTGTGCCTGTTCAAAGTTCCCCGTTAAAAACCTTAGGTGATCGATAGGGGAGCTCAAATAAAGTGATGCAGTAGGGGGATAGGGTTGTTGCTTGCAGACCAGGAGCAGGGAAAGGAGTTGAGCAGTTTTTGTGACGTCACATAATTTTTTTTCTTTCTGGAGCAACATTTTTGTGACGTATGCCTATTTATATTTGTTTTTTTAAACATCTTGCATACAATATTACTCCGAAAACAGCATGTGTTTATATTTCCTAATAACCTTTTTTTTTTTTTAATCAGCTTAAAAGTGGACTAAAAAAAGTTCCTGGAAATTATTAGTAACTTATTTCCCTGTTCATTGGTAGTGATGAAAGGACGTGAGGTTGACTCGACGTTTTCAACATAACTTTCTAGTACTGAGCGGTCGAATAGGGAAGTCGACAAAAATACAACTTTTTCGTGACGTTATTGTGTACGGCACGCTTTTATTTTTCATAGTTCAGGTAGGCAGGTTGTGCGGCCCTTTTTATCAATTATTCACATTGGTTATCGTCAAGTCTCCAGGAAAAACCAAAATCATTTTAGACCAAACTTTAACACATAAGGATGACCGCATAAACTAAATTCATTTTGAAAATCTAGCGACCTTCCGTTCTTCTTGTCTAAAATCTGCCTAAATAAATTGGATTAACTGGATTAACGTCTAACTGCAGTGTCTGATGTTACATGTATAGCCGCAGCGAGAGCGGCAGCGCGAGCGAGGCAAGGATATTAGACGATTTTCCATTATACGAATTTCCAGTTAGACGCTTTTCCATTATACGAATTTCCTGTTACATGATATTCCGTTATGCCGTTTTCCGTAATACGTTCTTCCAATTATGCGATTTTCCAGTTAGACGATTATCCCTCGCCCCGACAGCAAGCCAGACTCCCAAAGAGAACGCAGAAAAAACCCTCTCATACGTACGTTGATTAGGAGCGAGATTCGAACCGGCGTCCACTTGGTGCAGTGACGATGACCTTTGGACTGCTGCAGTTAACCACATTTAATTACTATATCCGCTTGTGCTAATTTTATACGTCGCAGGAGTGCTTTTTAAATTGATTCCCACAATTCCTCAATAGGGTATGTAAACAAAAAAATAACTAAGACGGTTCCTAGTTGACGTAGCTAAGGTTATGACCTTGCAAGATAAAAAATTATTCCAACTTTCAGCCCAGCCTAATTAGATGGGTATAACTACAGAAAGCTTAAAAGTCGCAATTATAGATAAACATTATTTTGTCAAATAATGGATAAAATCGGTTAAACCGGGAGTATAGGCCTAACTTTTTTTTACAATGTTAACAAGTTGTATCACAGTCCACACATCGAAAAATATTTGGAAAAAAAACCACGTAAATACGGAACATGTGGGAAGGAAGGAGTAGCTCGATACTCTTTGTTATCAAGCGCCTATTTTCGATAAATAATAGAAAACTTCGATGCACCAATCACTTTTTTTTACTATTACAAATACTTCCAGCATTTCCCAACCAGTGTTTTCCGGCGTTTCCCAAAGTTTAAATTACTTAAAACGTTAAGTGCTCATGGGATATAAACAAGGGAAGGGGTGGCTGCTGAAAAAACCACTTCTGATCCACCTTGGGCAAATTACTGAGGAAAAAACTGATGTTCACGTCATACAGATTCACGTCATTTTTTCGTTTACTGTCGTAGAACGAATGTAGGAAGAAAAAAAACGCGGAAAAAAAGCCTGGAAAAAACGTCGATGGAAATTTTAAAAAAACGGAAAAAATGCCGATAAAAAACCCGGAAAAAACCGACGAAAAAAAAAGTTGCGGAAAAAAAGTCGATAAAGGAAAAAACGCAGAAATAACCTGGTGGAAATTTTACAAAAACACTGCCTGTAAATATGTACGTGCGAAACAATGGACACGATGGCTTTCGCTGGAAACACTATCACGTCTGGCATGCTAATTAAACAAGACTAACTGCTGTTGTTCTGACGAAACCCAGGAATTACACAACGGCAAGCTTTGCTTTTTCGTACGACTCATTCGCACCTGCCGTAACTTGTTTCTTCGTTTATTTACACCTTTTCTATTTTTTGTTGGTGGTAAGGGGGGGGGGGGGGGGGGAAAAAACACTTTTTAAAAAAAACGTAAAAAATTTTTGTAAAAGAAACATCGAATAGCTCTCAAACAAAATTAAAGAAATTTTGAGTAAACTTATGTTTTCCCGAATTTTCTTTTAATTCCCTTCCTTCCATTACGGAATTTGTACAAAATTTAGAGCTCCCGACGGTCTCCCCCCCCCCCGACTTTTATTCCAGTTTTCGTGGAACCTTCGTGATGTCACGAATTGTCTCTCACTATGGCCGACCCTTTCTCCCCAGAAAAGTAATTTGGGAGGACCCGTTAAAGAAATTTGGGAGGAAACTTGTGACTTCGAATTTACCATTAAATATGATTCCAAAGGTGATAAGTTAAACCTTGATCGAACAGCAATCAGCTAATGAATGCACACAAGCCGTATTTAGGCAGTCTAAGCACTGTTTTTTGGAGATTTTGCACCTGATTTGTTTGGTGGCTTATTTCCCTATTGACTTTATTTTCCACGGCTTTTTTCCGCGGTTTTAATAGGATTTTTTCCTTCTCCTTTTTTTGCGGGTTTTTTTCCCCCGAGGCTTTTACATCTATATAGTTTTTTTGAATGAAAAACAATTCGGAATAGACTTTAGGCGAATACGCAGCCTTAGTTTACTTTTCCTTTGAAAACTTTACCAAATGTTTTAAGAGGATGGTCAAAAGATATGAAATAAAATTAACAGGAACTAGGCTACATACGTGAATTTTTAGTGACGAGAAAATGTCTGTTGGTTAGTTTGGTGCACTTTGCTAGCTGGGCTAGTCTACTTAGAGCTAATTAACAGTCGGATTGGAATGAAATTTAAAACATCGTTTGAAAACCCCAACTGTACTGCTGAACTCAAATTTGCCACAAATCTATCAACTGTTAAGAAATTACCATTTTCCAATTCATTAATCTAACACTCAACATAAGGCATCCTGGATGCCTATTCATGGGGGCTCAGGAAGCTATAGCCTAGGCAGGCCAATTTAGGTTTAAGAAACCACTACCTAAGAAACCAACAACCTTTTTTATATAAGGTCGTTCTCTAATCTGTGACTTTGCTTACGAATTACACTTTCTTCTGTTTGTCGAGCTGCGGTTCCGGCAATGGGTCCAAGATAGACTTGAAACAGTTACGGACCAACCTGGACTACAGGGTACACTCTCGTTTCGCCGACTCCCGGTTCGCCGAATTTAAGAAACGATATGATCCCGTTTCGCTGACTGAAGTGTTTTAATGACGTCAAAGCGCGAATCTAGGGGAAATAAAGCCGCGGGAAAAAAGCCGCGGAAAAAAAGCCTGGAAAAAAAAGGTGATGGAAAAAAATGCCCCGGAAAAAAAAAAGTGATGAAAAAAAGCCGATGGAAAAAAGGCCGCGGAAATAAAAGCTGATGGAAAAAAAAAGCCGTGAAAAAAAAGCCAATGAAAAAATACTCGAAAAAATCCTGGTTCAAAATTTACAATAATACTACCCAAATGTAGTTACGTGTGTATTAATCATTTATTAGCTGCATATTGCTCGATCAAGATCACCTTTGGAATCCCAAAAGGAAAAGAAGTCACAAATTAAGTTTTCTCCCAAATTCCTTAACTGGGCAGGTGGTGGGGGAAAAGGTCG
>JAHWFP010266707.1:0-11891 GCA_023313725.1 Lithobius niger | reverse complement strand
CAGTAACTGAGGAAGTCATAGAGAAGGTCATTGGCAGTAACTGAGGAGGTCATTTGGAGATCGTTAGCCAGTGATTGAGACGGGTGATATCATTAGGAGGCCATTGAGGAGATCATAGAATGAATAAGTTAAAACAATCCTGTTGTTTAAAAATTCAGTAGCTGCTTCATGTACATGTCATTCTAATAATGGAAAATTATGTTATAATGAATAGCAGGTTGAACAATTCTCAAGTTTTGAGCAAGTGACTAGTTCTATTGCCTTTCTGCCACTAAGCTGCATTTTGGGCACCTACTTGTAGACCCACATTTAATGTTCAACCTGCAAATGTAAAGTAGCAGTTACAAGTTACCATTTCGTAATTTATCATATAGTCAAAATCATTTTATACATTACTTCGTGTATAGAGTTTATTTAATTTATTTTATAAAACTTAGTAATTGAATTACTGTGTACAGCAAGGGTGTTCATTTGTCTATCAATAACTGCAGAATTCTGTATCAGATGTCAGACAGGTATCAAAAGGTCAGCAAACACAGACACAGCAGCCAGAAATACCAAAACACAACATAAAAACCCAAATTGTTGGCCAAATTAGCCGATCACCGTTAAGCTGCTAAACTATTTTATGTGATGGTCAGCATCTCTACATCCCACCATAGTTCAGCGTGTTTGTCATAATTGTTCCCTCCATCTTAGTACCATGTAATACTTTTAGTACCCACCTGTGCAGCTGGAAAATCCTCCACTCACCATTTATAAATAGTTGCTACCTTCGTGGGATTGTCATTCACATCACGTCCATCCAACATGCTTGAAAATCACCCAAAAGTTGCATGTGCTCTAACAAATCACACGTAAACACAAAAATTTGAGTGGCTCTCTTCTTGACTGATGTGTTGAGATGATATCACTATTTGCAGGGTATCCCTGTCTTTTTAATCATGCTATGTACTAGATTTGAAGTGTTACAAATTGTATGCTGCTTTTAATTTAAAAAAAATTGCAGGTATCCCTTGAAAAATATGAGTGTGGGTTTTGCCGAAAATTTGAGTTTTTCTTTTGTGTACTAGTATCCTCGGCTGCTTTGTGTGTCTTAAGCATTGTCTTTCTCTTCATAAAATGTATTAAGCTTGCCATGTCATAAGACAACAGGTTTAATTTTAGGGCCAATAAACACTGTTCCTGAGAAAGACGGACGTCTGTTCAGCCAAAACCAGAAAGAATATGCCCCATATAGTATAAACAATAGAAATGACGTCATCCTGATAAGATAAGGATGCTGTCATTTTATTGGTTATGCTATACGGGGATCCTAAATCTGTCTTGGACTGAACTTGTGTCCTTCTCTCTTTCCTCTGGCCTATCAACTGTTGGAAAAGAGGATCCATTAATACCTAGATTATTTGTTCCCTATGCTCTAGAGTTTGCATTAGTAGAACAGTACGCTTTACCAAACAGCAGCAGGTGTCAGCAGGTGTCAGGCCTACACCGCATGTACTTTTTTTTGCTCAGTAGTGTTTACTTAGCAATACGTAGCAAAGCCAATCCAGCCCAATATTTCAAGCGATGTTTTCCATTAGTGCATGGAGTGGTCATAAAATCACAATTAGAGTACCTTGTGCCATCAAGGTGAGCTTTCCTCTACTACAAATTGAGTCCCTAGAACATTCGGTTCCACCGGTTGCAAGATCTTTGAAACGTAAGCCAATTCTTGTATCTACTCGAATTTGATGCATTCCAATCCAATCCAATCAAATATACTGCTGATACAAGGCAAACCTACCACTGTTTATTTGTAAAACAGTTTGGGCTTACATCCACTCTGTATTTACACTTCAACTCATGGGGACATTTTCTGCAAAAATTTGTTATTTGTGCAGCACTAAATAAAGTACTAACATTTTACTTATTAAGTTCTGTTGAAGGCCTCCACGACAAATGCACAGACAGCTAAGTAAAAAAAACAATTTCGACAATTCTCATTCAAACATCTCATTTCTTGTATTTTACACTCCTATTATTGGAAAATAAACTATGAGTTCAGTTACAGAGACCGTTTTTCACATTTTTTACATTTTGTTTTGTATCCGGGACGTCTTTTGGGTAAGTGCTTGCCGTCGTGTAATTCGTGACAATAAGATAAGACTTCGTACTTAGAAATAATTTTCCCAGCCGAACACACATTATTGACTGTTTTCGTATTAGCCGCAGTACCATAACCATTGCCATGTTGGAATTTCAGATTATTTATAGCTTCTATCAGTGAGAAAGCAAAGCCAGATGGTTGTCTAAATACTCCCTCACTGAGTATTTTTATTACTTGTATAGTCAGAAGTTCGCTATTTTTGAAGGTAACTTTGAAACGAACATAAACCAGATAACATACGAGCCAAGATGATCAGTGATTGGAAAGGGGACTTAAGCAAAGCCTTTTCCAGTTCATGCTAGCCGGTTATGGTCGTTGGAGAGACTACCAACCAACTTCATCAGGTATGGAATCTATTTTGGCCAATTTGGGACGTTATATCAGTACACACCCTGTTATGATCAGAGGTTTCCAGGTTCGATTCCTCGGGTTTGTCCATACCCTACCAGAGGTTACCAGTTAGGATCAAAATTGAACTGCTCACTCTATACGAGCGATTCTTTGTCCATAATATTTTTGCTGTAGCAATGTAGTTTTTAATCGATAAATGTTCTCAACCTCAAATTGCACTTCGAAGCTAAAGAAATACCGTGTGCTTTTATCACGTTTGGAATGTAATGAAAGGCTAGAACATATTGAATAAATTAAGCTCGACCACTAAATAAACTAAGCACTTGAATCGAGAATATACCATCTCCAAAATAGTTTTGTTTTCCCAATGGTTCATCACAAACTTGGCTAAAGTATTGCCTAGCTCACCGTGAAACCTGATGGTGGTTGTAGGATGAACATTAGTGCCATTCACGGGGTATCAACCAAAGTAAATACGTGCTTTATTTTTAATAAAAATATTTCTTTAGATTTAAAATAGAATATGATCCGTAACATTAAGTTTTACGACAATTATTTTAAAGTTATTTTCAACTATTTATATTTAGTAACACGTTCAATATTTCACGTGCTGTGGTTGCTTCTACAGCCACACTTTGAATATTAGCGATGCTTAGGCCTAATACACCTGAGCAGAATGCTTATGCTAGCTGATCGCTCTGTCTCCATGGCAACCAAAGATTACTCGTCCAGCACTGGGAAGCCAAATCATGCCTCATGCGGCTATCAGTTATGTTTTATGTGAATAGAAACTGGTTTAGGCCTACTAAGTGTAGTTCTGTCATACTTGTGGCGGAAACCAGGAAAACAGACGATTCGATCGTAAATACAACATGGAAGGACAAAGTTAACAGTTTTATCGGATAATATTGTTAATTTGGCTAGACAGACAGCAGCGATTATTAAAAGGAGCTTTACATCTGGAAATCATAAAAACCTTGTTTTGGGCTTTTTGCATTTTTGTCAAATCCATTTCGGAATATGCAACCCCTGTTTGGTCGCCCCATCTTGCCAATTACATTGATCATGTTGAGTCTGTGCAGCGTATGTTTACAAAAACATTGTTGAGTTTATCCAACTTAAATTCCAGTGAACGACTAGAAGCATTGGGAGCAGACACACTGGCATTACACAGACTGAAGTGTGTCCTTGCCTCAACGTACTCCTTACTGCTTGTCTGGTACGAGGTTAATTACGGACACGTTTTTTTCCTTTAATTCGTGTAACGTTACCAGAGGTCACACTCTCAAATTATCGATGCTCCCATTTTCAAGAGATTGTAGAAAGTTTTTCTTCTCAAATCGTGTGGTGAAATTTGGAGCGGGCTTCCAGTAGAGGTTATTACAGCACAATCCCTGAATATTTTTAAAATGAGACTATCGAAACCGCTTTTAACAAAATACGCCAGATGTACATAATTTTTTTTTTAATTATGAGGCTTGGTGTCAGTGGTCTTGCTGGCCCTTCCTCGTAGTGTCGCCAATTTTTTCGTCGTACCGAAATTAAAATTAAATTAAATGATGCGTGCACGTTTTATATATATTAAGGAGGTGTGATTGGCTGGTGGCTGCCATTTATTGGCTAATTTGTTTATTGACGTTAGAAGATTATGAGGTAAAGTCTCAAAGAAAAAATACTCTGCTATGTAAGTAGAACGGTTAACTACTCACGAGTAAAAAAATAGATAAATTTTAAAACTAACAAATTTGTTTAAAATGTGCCACACCATACATCAAAAATCTGAAAAGCCAAAACCTTTAACTTGATAAACTGAATACATGCCATTGGGAATTAAATCGTCCGTAGTTTTTTTGCCTCAATGATTATGTTTTGTTTTTTATACTTTACTCTTAATAGTGACACAGATTTTTTTGTAGCCGACGATTTAAATAATTGCTATCATTGTCTTAACTTTTTGTGTGTGCCCATATAGGTTATTTCAGATATAGGTTTGTATTTCATCATTGTGCTTAATTTTTACTTCAAGTTTACATTTTTATTTATTGCCTTCCTTTTCCCTTGCTTACCTTTCTAAGCGACTGGCGATACCATCGGGGACTTAATCATCCCTAGCAGGTCTAACCTTAGTGTCAAGACAGTCGTACCCCAGCCTTTCTTCCTTGCCCTTGCTCCCCTTCCCCACATTGGATATGTGGCGTTCACTAAAGCTTTAAAGTCGTATTTTAATGTTTTTCTTGTTAGCTTAGGCTGGATGTCAGTGGCTTCATTCCAGACCTGTTGCAAATTTGCAACCAACTTTTATTAATATTGAAACCTAACTCATCTTTAGGAGTAAATATGTAATAATAAAATAAAAATAATTCCAGTCAAAAATCAAATTTAGCAGTACACGTTGTAGTCGCAGGCAAAACTATAACGAGGAAATAAAATGAAAAACATGAAAGTATAGAGACCTCCAAGAAAAGAGAAGCAGAAGTGACGAAAATAGTTCTGGTCCAATCCGACTTATATTATGACAATTTTACCTGCCTTCAGTCATAAATGATTTTTAACTGAAATCATTTAAATTTTATTGTTATATTTTTATTCCTGGATAGAAGTTAGGTTTAACTCATTATGTAGAGTTTTAGTGTACGCATGTACAGCCTTTGGCTTTTAAAAAATGTTGATGTCAGCTATTGATGACTGCTTTTTATTCCGTAACAATTGTGCCATATGTGCAGCGGATCGCAAATTTTCTTCTTTTTTTTTTTTTGTTTGCGAATCTAAAATAGTGGCAAGAATTGAGATATGTAAGTGAAAATTACTGAAATTGTCCCTGAACTTAGCGAGGGGCAAAACCAAGGAAGGGGGTATCTCCCACCCCCTCCAAGAAATAATGAAAAGGTCCATTGCTACCTGTTCCCTTAACCTGCGTCACTGCACTTCCCTCCAATTCCTAAACCTGGCTTTTTCTGCTTTAATCCAAACCAATTTCTAGATTGCTCACTGAGCCTTGATAATAGCCTATTAGTCAGCCTTAACTTACTGAACCCTCCCAACCTGATATGTCTCCAATATCTAGATTTCTCAGCAGGCCTTGACAATAGCCTGGCAGTTAGCCTTAAGGCAGTATTGGCAGTAAGGCTCCCAGAGCTCATACAACCACAACAATGATTTAAATAATTCATGAGATTTTTTTTCACCACTACTGCTAAGAACCTAACTAAATGTTAACTAAATGTTTCGCAATGCACAGATATTATAAATTTGTCGATAAGTGACGACCACGAACTGTGAAGTAGATAATGTTGTGGCAGGTCTGGATACGGAGAACGTGAGTCGTTTTAATTTGTATTTTTTAAATCTCTGATGTAGGAATCGTTAGTATTTTAATTGTGCCGCAATATTAGAAGTGTTTTACAATGATGTAATTAAATCATGAATTACTACACCAATGTAGTGGTTGCATGAGCTTTGGAAGCCATTTGTAATAGAGGTGTTGCAAGGAGAAGAGGAAGGAAGTGTCATGTCAGGTTGAAAGGGTTCAATAAGTTACGGCTTGCTGTCAGGCTCTGGTCGAGGCTTGCTGAGGATATAGATATTGGAGACGTATCATGTTGAAGGGTTCAGTAAGTTAAGGCTTACCGTTAGGCTATTGTGAAGGCTTGCTGAGAAATATAGAATATTGGAGACATATCAGGTTGGGAGGGTTCAGTAAGTTAGGGCTTAATGTCAGGCTATTGTCAAGGCCTGCTGAGAAATGCAGAATATTGGAGGTATATCAGGTTGGAAGGGTTCAATAAGTTAAGGCTTGCTGTCAGGCTGTTGTCAAGGCTTGCTGAGAAATATAGGATATTGGAGACTCGTCAGGTTGGGAGGGTTCAGTAAGTTCAGGCTTGCTATCAGTCCAATATCAAGGCTTTGTTTGTGTTTGGTTTTTATCTTATTTACAATGTGTTATCACACTTTTTACTATGTCTCACCAAGGATAATAAGATAGACAAACTCATATTAGGAAAGTAGAGAAGAAACATGGGCAGTGGTTGGAAAACGTGAATTTTTTTTTAAATCACAAGCGATCCCTTCCATTGTTTCCCAAGGTAAGTCTTTGAGTATTATTGAACCCTCCGCTCTAGACCTGTCGTTACCCATTACTCCCAGGTGTCAGGAGGTCTGATGGGGCCTGTTGCTTAACATTTTCTGTGGGCCCTATCACACCTCGAACTTATTTCCCCAAGGAGCCGCCAACCCCTCCAACTTACACACTTGCAGGAATGTGGACATTAGCTCAATGAAAAATGTAAGAATTTTTTAAGCCTTGTTTTGGGTGGGCTGGGTCCATTGAAATCGATTACTCCTACTGAACCAATTCAACAATCTCCGATCTTCTGATAATGATGGTAATGGTGATGATGATGCAGTCTATCACAACCAAACCTAAATAAAATGATAATCATAAACTCTCCAATTATACCAAGTCATTTGTTTTATTATAGCGATGAGAAACGAAATAGACGAAAAAACACAGGGATGCGTTCATTTCACTCACACCTTGGGTGTCCAGAGTTGTTTGTCCGTTATAAAGGCCTGAGGCCATGACTTAGGAACGTTATGATGACGTCAGAAAACAATTTGCTTTGCACACGTCACTCAGAAATATCAGAGACGATGACGTCGTATTGTTCACAGCACTTTGATCTCCTCCTCCTCGTCCGTCAGTTCGTCATTTTGTCCGTCATTTTGTCGCAGTCGTGCCGCATCTGTAGTTGGAGTTTCGGGGGTGTGACGTCCCCCCTCCCCCTCCGCCCCCACACTCAGTAATTTCCTTTCATCCGGGTCACTCAAGTCCGGGTGTGGGTTGTTCTTATTTGGTAGCGTCTGGTCCCGGGAACCACCCGAAGCAAGCAGCTCACGCTCTTTCGAGTTCCGCCATTTCATTCGGCGGTTCTGGAACCAAATCTTGACCTGAAATGATAAAAAAGAAAAGAAAAAATTATTGATCCTATTTATTGATTGTTTTGTTTGTTTTGTCAGTAAATTGAGCCGTAACTGCAAAGAAAATATACACAAATGGGTTGAAAACTATTCCTAAGTAGAGGAAAACATTCAGTCAGAAAAGAAGGTATTAAATACAGTGTATTACTTCAATTTGTTCTTAAATGGTCTTCAAGTATTAACTGAAAGGCTGACACGCGTGTTTTCAAGTGTCGTTTTATGTATCTTTTATTCGTAACTCAACTTCTGACTAATTTCATTTCATTTAATTTACAGAATTATGTAAATAAAACTAATGTAGTGGAAGGCCAGTCATGGATCAATGAAACCTAGTCCACAAGTGATTACAGGAAATAACTGCACAGATTACAGTAAAAATGGAATGCAATGGAGAAAGAAGTCATGCACCAATGAAACTTAGCCCACAAGTTACTTCAGGAAAGGTAAACACAGTAGTCAGACAAGAGTAAAAACGAATGCAATGGAGTGAAGAAGGGCCAGTCATGGATCAATGAAACCTGGTCCAGAAGTTACTACAGGAAAAGGCAAACACAGTTGTCAGCTGACTGTACAAACAAATGCAATGAAGTAAAGACGGTCCAGCCATGGACCAATGAAACCTAGACCACAAGTTACTACTGTAAAAGGTAAACACAGTTGTCTGATGACAGTAAAAACTAATGCAATAGTGTATTGCAAACATTGTCTATAATCAATGAAACAAAGAAGTTAATATATGATAAAACAAAACACAATCATACACTCTGCAGTACAAAAACTGGTTGCAGACACTGCGTTTAATACTACCATGTGGCACGGGATGAGACACCTACACTTCGAATTTTCCTTTCAGAAATTGGAAGATAGGCAGCCATTACAATATCAGACGGAAGTGATTAGTGATGTTTGATTATTTTGATATTTGACAGTCAGAATGCCCGAAATTCCTGCCCAATTTTATTATCTACTCCAATTTTATTATCTAAATCTAAAAATAAGGCGTCGAAAGCGTGTGAAAATTATAAATGAATTAGGCAGTCGGTTTAAGAGTTATCACGCAGACAGACAAACAGGCAGATCGACAGAAAGATAAGAGAACTGAATGAGAACTTCTTCACTCTGCGTGGTAATGCTTGTCACTAATACGCCAATGGATAAATAATGTTAAAATGCAGTAACATGCAGTAAATGCTAAAACATACGCAGTTTTGATATTGTCACAAAGAACATCTGTTTTAAAATAATTTCAGATCATTTCAGATTCTCCTAGAAAACGTTTTCAGATGTTTTTATCATAACTGCATTTTGCCAGGAATTTATAGGGTTGGGAGGAGAATTTGTAACTCTAAAAAGTCCCTACTGTCCGTATTTATTAGTTCCATCCGAGTTTTCAGAGGGCGCCACGTGTACCAACTGGTAATATTTGCTCATTTTTCAGCTCAAATCTATAGTAAACTACAACTAAGCTAAATTCAGTAATAATTAAATACATGCTAGTTTCGCCAGAACATGCCAGAACACCGCATATTTGGCGTTTTAATATTGTTGCATTATGTAGCTAATTTGTTTATTATTTGAAAATATTGTAGTGCTTGCTTCTTAGTCCTAAAAAAAAAAAGAAATGAAAAATACAGCATTGGAAATCATTTTTGGGTTATTAAATATTCGATAGGCCTATGTTGTGAAATTTTATTTTATTGAGGTCGTGTAACCAGATTAGATTCATGAAGTCCAGGTTACACTTGATGGTCCACGATACGCCAAAGGGAAATCTTTCAGTATCTAACCAAACACGTAGTATTTTTGTCTCGAGGCTTGGAGCAGAGTTGTGATCTGGAAATGAAGTCAGTTAATTTTAACGAAATTGAAGTCCTTAAATTGTTAAAAATTTTCGTACAGCCTAATGAAGCACTGTATGGCAAACCATTCCTTCTTTTATTATTGAATTGCAGATATCTTTAATTTAATTAAAGATATCTGCAATTCAATTATAGGTACGTGTACAACTTGTAATACGTGTAACACAATTCAACACTTAACAGGAAAAACAAATACACTGCAAGCGTTTATTAAAAATGCTTAGTGCACAGCACGGAGTAGTTAAAAAAATAACTGGTCACACAAAAGAACATTATGCTAACACTACCAGTCTTGTCAGAATATGATCCATGTTAAGAAGTAAATAAATCAAGAATTTAATGTCCCAATATTACAAAAATGTGAATTCATACAATTCACATGCCAGATGATGGAACTGTACAACTCCAAGACAGCTGGAAGAAATGCATTCTAAAATCGACAAATTCGTCGTTGTGCCACTGACAGACGTGGAACGCCACAAGTACATCCAAAAACTAATTTAATTTTCAGATATATGGTTATCGGCCTTGTTCACAAGTAAAAAAAAAAAAGCTAAAAACACTTAAAAATACGAGCACTGCTAACAGAGAGGTTTGCTACATTTTAGCCAAGATGGCCGAATCAGTAAGGGAATAATACCCTGTAGCTTTCATTGGTCGACCCCCTGTAATGGCCAACGATATTTGAAACTCGCGTAAAATTGTATAATGCCTTCTCGTTGCAAAACCCTTGTCAGATTAATTTCAAATAAAAAATATGTATTTTCCTACCACAAACATTTCTGAAGGCCTTTCTTTCGAAATAAGCTGGGTATCGTTCGTTCGCGTTGCCTAGCAACAACAGTCATTACACAGAAGCTACCGCATCCGACGGCTGCGGTACAATGTTAAACCTAACAGGCGAATAACATGGAGCGCCGTTTTGTTATTAAAAAATATATGAATAAAATGTCAGTCTTACTAATAATAATATTTATGTTTGTTAATTAATAATAATTAATAAATTATTGAATTATGAAATAATTACTTATATCGTAAAACATTATGAATTAATTAAGTTATAATAACTTAAAAAATTAAATTAAAACATCTACGAAATACAAAGATTAAATTATTAATTCCGCATAAGTTAGAGGGCAGAACAAGGAAAAATAACGAGCTATTCTCATCTAAATACCCCGCAAGCTATTGGAAATTATCAAATTTTATCAGCACTCGTGTTTTGGCCCATTACACTCACTCTTGTTTTTTATTTATTGGCGAATCAACCACCTCGTGCTTCGCACTCGTAAAATAAATTTAGCTCTCGTGACTTTGTAGGTGCCAAAACACTCAGGGTGAAAAAATTATTTCGTAAATTCTTTAGCTATTGGGATATTACGTATGGTAATTGATGACATGTCGTATTATCCTATGCTCAATTTTTTTGCTCTATCTTTCCATTTTGTTTTTGCCGTGATAAATCGCAAAGTGATATTCTCATTCCAAATACCTCTCGATCTAATTTAGGTTTACACTGTATTAAGTTTCAATCACTCGTCACGTTCAATCACTCATAAAAACGTCTCCGTGTTTGTTTTCACTTTGGAATATTACTCGTGAAGGAGAAAAATTATCAATATTAATCCAGCCTTTTGGGCATTACTACCAACTGTAAATAACCAAACAACCGAGGGAAATTTGCTACTTATTTATCATTGGAAATATTTCCGTGCATCATCCTCTACTCACCCACCACGCAGCTAAAACCGGAACCGGAAGTTACGCCAATAACTGCTGGTTCGCAGCTATTTTTCGCCACAGTGAGAACAATTTTTCAAATGCAGTGCTTGTATTACAAATATGCAAATATACGAACGAATTACACAACCTGGTTAAAGCAGGGAGGCGATAACTCTTTTATCACCCCCTGGAAAAACCCGAAGTCGTAATTTGTCGAGGCTCGTGAACCGGTGCGAGGCTCGAGCGTCGGTTGGCAAGATGGCGCCTTCCCGACTGCTCTTCCGCCACCGCGTCGCCTGCTTGGTACGAAATGGGGTTCTCTCCTCTTTCTCTCTCTCTGTCTCTCCAGCGACAGCATGAATATTAATGTTGGTCGTCGCTTGGAGCAAGTGCTCTTGCCGACTAATTACCAACAAATGGGCCTTGTTAGCTTTCATTACTACTCATAATTATCGCTGATATATGACAGGAACATTCCATTCTCGTAGAGGGGGTTTTCAGGAAGACAACGCCACTCAGCCGCAGGCCATTTGCGTCGTATATTTTCTAAAGGAAAACTGCGGACCAGCTATTTATATGGCAGACAGACCTCTTGAGATGTCTTAACCCATTTTGAAGAACACATTCGGCAAGCTGGTTCACATGTTGGGAAGAGTGTACTTATCGCAGAGTATAAGACCGGTTTAATCGTGCAACCATCGTCTTGTGTTTAAGCTCAAATCCGAGCATTAACGAAGGAGGCAGTCGCCATCCAGGTTCAGTGTTGGGCCCTCTCCTGTTCATTGGATTTGCAAACGATTAAATTGTACAGCAATAAATTTCAAGTTTAACTG
>JAHWFP010266703.1:0-26133 GCA_023313725.1 Lithobius niger | reverse complement strand
CGTTACCAGAGGACACTTTTTTTGGAGACGTCTTGCCCAAAAGTTTCGTAACAGCAAATGAGTAGCTGAATAAGTCGCGAGGAGGGGCGGGGATTAATGTACTGTGTGGCTATGCTTTGTCCTTTTTCGTTGTTATTTTTTTATTTTTTATTTTGGGGGCGGGGATTAGTGTACTGTGCGGCTATACTTTGTCCTTTTTCGTTGTTATTTTTTTTATTTTTGTTGGGGGAAGGGGTTGGGATTAATGTATTGTGTGGCTATGCTTTGTCCTTTTTCGTTGTTATTTTTTTTGGGAGGGGGGGAGGGGCGGGGATTAATGTACTGTGCGGCTATGCTTTGTTCTTTTTCTTTGTTATTTTTTATATTTTTTTGGAGGGGAGGGCCAGGGATTAACGTACTGTGCGGCTATGCTTTGTCCTTTATCATTGGTTGTCCTTTTTTTTGGGAGGGAGGGGGAAGGCGCGAAATGATGGTTACGGATGTTGACTTCTGCTTTATGAAATATGGTTTCGTTTTAAATTGTTTGGGGGATCTGATCTCATAACTTTCGGGTGAAATGTCAACAAATGGGTTTTTTTCTAGAATTCAATGAATTACGTGCCTGAATATTATTTTGTCAGCATTTCAATTTTGAACACTGCCGACGTGATGTCTCGCTCTCTCACGAGCTAATGAGAGTTGGAGTTTGTCGTGTCACACACATTGCCCATTGCGTCCTTTAATAATCGAATGAGTACCTTTGGGTTTCAACTTTCATGCGTTTTTCATTTCTACACCAAATTGGAGAATAATTGTGTAATAAGTTGCCAGACCATGTGCATTCTGTTCTATTCAATTCGTATGATCTCGATGACTAGCCTACCGTTTTTCCACGCAAAGCTTTGTGGTTAAGCTAACTAGGTTTACTTGAATCCGCCATTGATCCTAATAGAAGTTGCCACTCGCCACATTGTATTTTCCTTGAAAGGAAAATTATACAACTGACTTAGTTGCATATTCTAATTTTGGCGTTTAATGTATTTTATCAGGAGGAAATGAAAGCTGGGAATAGACAACTCTTAACTCATACCATAGAATCGGGCATTTGTCGTTACGGAATGGGACTTCACCACAACACGTAAACCCCAGCCTAAGCGAAAATATCAGATTTTCTTGTCAATTCTGTGGATTATTTTAGTTTATATGCTTTACAAATTAATTTACATGCTTGATTTTGGTGTATATGCTTGAGTTCACGCAGATTAGTTTGCTTACATTTGATTTAAAGTGGGCCAGTGTCGTACAGTAGGTTCGTAAGTTCCAACGAAACGCAATTTTCGTTCTTTGAACCAGCTCACTCGACTTCCAACCAATCAGAAGGCGATATCGCTTTAACCAATCAGAGAGCGAAACACATTCGCCTTTTAGGGGGGAAGCTGACGTTGCAGATGCAGGACCAACTGAGATAGCTGAGTTCCTCGCTCCACTAATACTGAGCGAGAAACGTAGCTTCAATCCCAGTTTGCCTTGAGCAGACCATGCTATCAATCTGCCCTCACCGTTTGGAGACGTTTTTTTTTCTGAACACTGCTTAGACACGCGTATAAATTATCATCCCCCCCCCTCGATGAAAGCTTGATGGACAGGAAACTGTTTAGCGGTTGTGGCGTTGCTAGCGATAATAGTCTTTATTTACTAACAAACAAGTTTGTTTATATTTTATTTCGTATTTTATTAACCCTTTCATGCCCAAATTAATTACGGTTGTTGTTATTATTATTTTTTTTTAAGTCGTGGGATTCGAACCGGCATTAACTTGGTTTAGAGACAAAGACGCTGCCCACTGGGCTGTTGCTACTTGCTTTGCTCGGGGTCCCCGGGGACCCCTCACAAAGCGTGCAGTGCGAGTTGGGACTTTGGGACGGCGGGGCTGAAAGGGTTTACTAGCTAAACCTGACGTAATATGCCTTTCTAATCGTCCATTACTTCGATAGCCCATCAAACTGCTGCCGCGTCATCTGCAGCCCTCATCATTTATCCTACTACCTCACATTCCTAATGCATTATTAGACTACCTTCAATGTCGGCGTAAATAAACATTTTCGTGAGGTGGGGGGATTACATATTTTACGACCCCCTTCAACCCTCTTTTAGCGCCCCCTTCAGCACGCACAATAATACTCCACATAGGACGCATGTTTTAAAATACTTACCTTTCTCATTAATAATAATAATAATAATAATAACATTTTTTTTGCTCCAGAAAAGCAAATGGTAAGAGAGGGTCTCGAAAGACCACTTACGACTTACCAGCTATTACAAACAATGTATAAAATGGTAAAACAATCAGTATCAGTATCAATAGATACTTTGTCAGGAGACATATATATATATAGTATATACAAATTTAAAAACACTATTCAACAATGATGGCTAGTCCGCCTAAGCATTCAATTCCAATTAAAATCAATCCCACAATCATGGGCAAAATTCAGGACGGAGTAAATATGCCTTTAAACTATATTCATTTAATAATTTTTTAAAAATGTAGAGTGACGGCGCCAAGATAATGTTTTCAGTAAGCGAATTCCAAACCGGTGCGATGCGAATGGAGAAGAATGCCTTCCTACAATTTAATTTAAACCGTGGGATAATCAGTTTCATTTGATGTCCCCGTGTACGTGTGTCAGTGTTAATCTCAAAGAACGAAACGGTTAAAGGTAAATTATAATGCAAAATTTTGTAAGTAAGAATTAGGTCTGCCTTTAACCTACGTAATTCGAGGGAGTCCAAATGTAATAGTAGCAGCCGTTGTGCATATGATTTTCTGTGCAGTCCTGGTATAGACTTTGTATATCGCCTTTGAACTGACTCGAGTTGGTCAATGTCTTTCAATAAATTCGGTGACCACACCTGACTAGCATACTCGAGAAGAGGTCGAACATAGACCTTGTATGCCCAAAGTTTAGTATCCAAATTTCCAGATGTAAAGCATCGCTGAACAATAGCAGATCTACGGTTAGCCATCATCGTGATGTAATGGCAATGGGTTGAGAATTTTAAGTTTGGTTGAAACCAAACTCCAAGATCTTTAATGCTGGTGGCGGTTTGCAAGTCCTTTGTGTCAATGGTATAGTTATAGACATTTGATTCATTTCCCACATTGAAACTTGAACATTTTTCGTAAGAAAGCGGTAAAAGCGGTTAACAACAGTAAAGACCATTGCATAGAACGTTGCCTACCCAATTATGGTTTCCTTCATCTCTTCCCCCGCCCCTCCCCCCACACCCCCCAACCTTCCTTCCTGCTTCTTCTACGTCCCTCCACCCTCCATAATCGCGGCACTCATGAATTACTTCTCCCTTTTTTCAGAATCTACTGCTTTGGGTTTGAAAACCTGACGCAGTATCCAACTGTGGAATTTTTGTTTGCTAGTCAATCTTCTTCCTCTCCACATTCTAAAATTACTTTGCTGCTTTTCTTTTGCCATTCACTGACTACGATAAACAGTACCTTCCTAAACGACCTAACAGAGCGAACCAAACGCACCACTATTGGTGACAGTTTGGCACATTCCCTGCTAATATCCGTGTTGATGCGGCTTGATTGACGTCAACATCGTCAGCGACGAATCCGTTTCGTCAAAACTGTTAGCTCGCGCATGCTCAAACCTCCATCCCAGCAAACCACCTCCCTGAGATGGTTCGCAATTTGGCATTGCTCTTGCCTGGTCATATCTATTAGCCAATCCTGGTTAAATCCATTAGCTAGGTCTGGTCGCGGTGAAGGTATGACGTATCAATAAGCTGCTGAGCTCGTTGAGCTGTATTGTAGTTTAGGAAGGTACTGAACGGCTGACGCAACATCACTGCGCACACGCGACGTCAAGTTTGGAGCCAAACTGTCTGTAACAGTGGTGCGTTCTGTTCGCTCTGTTCGGTGCTTTAGGAAGGTACTGAAAGACATTGCAATTTACTTACTACGTGTCCAATAATAATTGTCCTCCAGTCATCGCTTCACCGCCCCCCCCCCCCCACACACCTTCCCCAAACGTGAAGGAGAAGGAACACCTGTTCTTACTACTGCATCGTCTATCTTCAAACGTTTTTTTTTATTTTACTGCGATGAAACTTTGCTACGATGTACTACTTCTGCTTCATTTCGTCCTCTCCCCCACCTCCCACTTAACGAAGCATACGTAGATTCTTCCTCAGTGTTCCCACTCCCCCGCCACCGTATCTATACATCGCACTTTCGCCCACCCCCTTCCACCCTTCATCCCCACCAACTACTGATTGTCAGCAGGACGGGGGAGGAGTAGCAATATGCAGCCACTGGCCGCTGGAATGTTGAGGTTGCGAGATGCTTGGGAGGTGGGAGATGAGGCTTTGTGGCCCGTCGACAGCTGGTCGTTAGCGCCAACCTCAGTCACAGTCGCACGACAGTGGTTTTTCAGGGCTGTTAGGTTGCTGATGTAACTTACTGCTGGACAAAAGTATATACAGTCATATAAGCCAGTGTAACACATTTCTTTATTTAATTTCGCCTACGGTATTTCTCGAATGAGCACCCCGGGGCTTTATTTTCGTATGCAAAACCCGGTGCTCATAATTTTTGAGAACCGATCAACTAAACTGAAACACAAGTGTGTAATCGTTGAGTACTAAAACAAAGCTAGCTCCACGAAGAAAAACGTAAGTTAGCGTAGGGGTTACAGTGAAAGCCAATGTGTGCAAGGCCATGGAGGGTGGGGGTGGAGAGTGAGGGGGGGATCCGGGCCTGGCAATTTGTTTGTTCAAACTGGTAACTTTATGCCCCCACTAAAGGTTTACCTCCCCCCCCCCCCATCCATAACAACGACAGAATGAAATCTAACTTTAAAAGTTTGGACTTGAGACTAAAACGAGAATGATTTAAAAAAGTATATGAAAAGAAAATTATACTTGGATAAGCGCTTTTGTGCCCTCTTCAGTCTTTCTTGCCTCCCCGCGCAGGGTTACTACACCCTGAATGAGCGGCCTTATGATACGGCATTTTTTTAAACTACAAGGAAGCACACACTGGATATCACGTGATGCGGTGCCTGGATGCTACGACGAGAGTTTGTTTAAAGCTTTGCTCTTTTAATTGACGGAACACGCGGGCGTGGTAACTTAATGATACGTTTATGTAATTTAAATAAACTATTGCGTGTTTGTATTTTTTAAAGACGTGTGGTTTGTTAGTACGATGGATAATATTCCGAGCACGGCGAATGCGTGGATGACAAAATAAACAAAGTTATAGATTAATTTCTTCTTGTGCTACAAAATTGGCGCAGCCGAATGTGAAGGTAGTCTGCTGACGTAGTTGTTAAATTGAAGTTTCAAGTACTTTGACTTATAATTTAAAACAATTAAATAGTTTCGATCTGTATCACTCACTTCCCTTCTATTCAATCCGATCTCGCTTAATTCCACAAGCCGTCATCATGACGAGCAAGCATCCTCCATGTAATGTTTTCACTTGTAATACCCATTAATGGCTAGGCCTAGCCACTGAAACGCCGTTTTTTTTCGAGTGGATTTTAAATATCAGTCGCAATAAATTAAATTTCGAGATTTTCCAGCGGTTCTATGATATGACACGGCAGTGATGACATAGCATGGGAACGATTTTTTTTTTGGGGGGGGGGGGGGCGGGTATAGTAATGATTCTTTGCTCTCTTCACCAATTAAATTTTGTTTTTGCAATAAAATTTACCGAATGACTACAAGGTTTTACATTCGATACTGTAACACGGTATACAACATCGTGTTTTTTGCCTATATGACTTACGCACTGAGTCAGAAATAAATTGTATACCCTAATCTGACATGCATTAATTGCGGGTGGAGATAAATTGTAAATTAGTTAAACAAACGTAGAAATATCAGCAAATAATATAACGGTAAATTTCATAATTTCTAGTGTATGATTTTTTACTGTTTTCTTATTTTAATTCGGTTGGCGATACGCTGTTTTGTATGAATGGGTTAACCATACTAGCGTGTATCAGGCGTGTTATGCGTAAGGGATATAAATCGCGGTAACTAGCCTACACCAAAAAAAAAATGACTTCTTTCCCAGCTATAATACACATAACTTACAAATGTTGACAATCAAAAGATCTAACTGGGTTTATGTAAGTTACGCGCCCACATCTTAAAATAGCATCATACACGATGGTTCCAATAATTAAATGGCTCCAAGCGAAGCACATTCGACGCAGTGATCAGCTCTGAGTCACGTGACTGAGTGCGCCAATGAGGCAAGGAGATTTTACCAATGGTGCCGAGTAGGAGTAAGTTTGTAAATATCCCCCTCCCTCCGATCCCACTAGTGGAGCTTACAGCGTTCCCCGATACCGCCCACCTGGCTTTGACGGGTTCCTACCAAAGTAGCACAAATTTTGAAAATTGTTTTTTTCCCTTCCCTGTCGGAACTAATTAAATCCCCCTGTTATATTGGTTGCTGCCACTGCACGAGACGAGCTTTAATATTTCTACGAAGGCTTTTTTTTATTCATTTAATTGGTTGTTTTTCCGTGCACGAGTACCGACCCTCACAGATTATATGGAACTTCTAACACTATTGTTAGAAATGGAAAGTAAATGTTAAGATTAACATCGTTTTCAAGCCTTTATTTTATTTTATATTATTATGCTCCTCTATTTTTTAAACGCTTCATTTTATAAACACTAAAATGATTCCATACGACAATAAGGATGGTGTAAAAGTATGTCAATTAGCCACAGGTAATTTACATTTGTCAGGTTTCAAGAATTCAATTAAATGGTAAATTGTGCTATCAGAGTTTTTAGTGTTTCAATGAAAATTAAAATGACAACCATAGAGTAAACAAACAAGAATTTCATGAAGAAATACATAAACTGCTTATGCCAAAAGGTTATCAAGCTGGATGTATCAAGCTCCAAGTTTGAGCAGAAGAGCAATGTTGTTGCTTGCCGCCCCCTGCGCCTGGCTCCCCCCCCCCGTTAAATACCCTCCTGAAGTTGAAGGACAGAGGAAACAATCGCTACGCATAGAAGCCATCATAACCAATGGTCCGATTACGCTTTTATTATTAATTAACTGAACAAAAAACGGCTTCGTCGTTTAGAAAAAAAGCATTAGAGCTCGTATCCCCATATTCACTGATGTTAAGGTACGCGAATACAAAAAGGATTGGAGTTCAGTCGAACGCAACGAACTGTAATTTGAACTCCAATTCCAGGGAACAAGGAATGGTTTTATTCATTGGTTATGTCAGACGTCTGTTTGTACGTGTTTTAGATTTTCGTTGTGTGTATGTTGTATTTTGTGTGCGTATTTTGTTTGTGAGAAGTATCCAACCATTTTCTTTGTTTGATTAGCGATGTACATGAATACGTGTGTATGGAGACTGGCATGTCACAATTCTTGTTCCCTGGAATTGGAGTTCAAATTATAGTTCGTTGCGTTCGAGTGAACTCTAATCCGTTTTTATTCGTGTACCTTCACAGCTGTGAGTATGGGGATACGAGCTCTAATGTTTATTTTTTCCAAACGGCGAAGCCGTTTTTTGTTCAGTTAATTTGTTGGCTTTTTTTGCTTCCATTTTATTGTAATTGCTACGTTCTGGTCTGTCATGTGTTGGTATGTCCACTGGACACCCAATTTTGTTTGCCAAAAAACGAAACATTAGAAATGCGTATTTCTGTTCAGGTACTGCTCAAGCTTTACCCCACGTTTGTTTTTTGATGGCAACACACTAGCGTATGTCTAGAGTTAGCATGGGTCAACTGATGGGTAGTTGATTCTCCAATGGTCCGATTACGCTTTTATTATTAATAGCGACGTAGGTTCCAGTACAAATCAACTAAATAGGTCTAAACATTCAGGCATGCAATACGACCACGGTCGATTTTTTTTAGAGGGGGATGAGGGGGAGCAACAACTACCATACCGCCATCACACCAAGAAAAACATCTCATTCTCAAAAATGGACCTCAGTATGAAATACTTAAATTTCTAAAACAAAATGTAAATGACTAAATGGCGCAGTTTCGGAAGGGGGGGGGGGGGGATTTGTCCTTAAATCCGTTGATCCGTTGATGCCAATGAAAAGCATACCTGTGCGTATACAGACTAACGAACCACCCCTGTCCTAGCATTAACACATTATGTAATAGTTATTGGTTAGAAACGATTGGTTATCGATTTTTAACCCACGGCTTCACCCTTCCACGTATTTGCCAAATCATCCCAGCCGTGGGTCAAAAATGAAGGCCTATTTTGCTATGAAAGCCCTTTTACGGCGAAGGCAGGGGGAGAGTGGGAGGCCCCGGCGGCCGCCCCCCCCCCCACCAGTAAATAATGTACTTTGTACCAATGAAACAAAATAATGTACTTTGTTTCTATGATGATCCAAGCTGCACATAGGATGAAAAAATCTGACACAGTTGCTAATCAAAGAATGCTTGCCATTATGAAATCGCAACATAATTATTTTCATAGACGAAAGACAAAGCTCTCTATTGGGCTAAAGTTTACATTAAGCACATACTCGATATCCTCACGGTATTGATTCCAAATGGCTCCAACACCTTACTAAATACAGGGACAGTTCGTTTTAGAGCGCGGAAATGTGTTAAAACGACTTAAAACGGTCGATTTGTAGCGCTACAATCCGTTCATCTATACGGTGTTTGCGTTAGCTCGCCGGGCCGGCAGGGCACCTTATATTCTTTTCGTAAACAGTTCCAATAGGCGGGTTGTTATTGTCAGTTTCGTGCAAGAATTTCATAAAGAAATACGTAAACTGCTTATACAAAAAATCACAACAATATTATTTTCATAGACGAAAGACAAAGTTCTCTATTGGGTGGTTCCGATAGGAGGGTTGTTATTGTCAGTTTCGTGTGGATTTGTGTGGTTTTGTTGTTATTGTCAGGTTAGGTTAGGTAAGTTTGGGGTTTTGCATTTCATACTGAGGTAGTTAACTGGTTGGGGTTTGGCATTTCATACTGGGGCAGTTAATTGGTTAGGTAATGGTAATGATTATTTAACGAGTTTCCGCAATTTGGGATCAATTGTAGTGCCTTCCGTGAAAATTAAAGGTAGGTTTTTTTCTCTTTTTTCGAATTTCGGGCTATGTGCGTAAAGGGAACATGGGAAGAAAACAGGCTCTCGTCCGATTTTTTTTAACGGACTAAGAATTACCTGCCGAGTAATGTAGTCCTCTTCCATTTTTGGGGCAAACGCACCGTTTGGCCGTGGTGAAGGTCAAAAGTTATAGCACCGCGCCATGCCAGAAAGCATGAAACTGGGCGAAAGTCCGGCAAGTGAAACTCCATACCCCAACCAGTTCATTACCTCAAGTGAAATGCCGAAGCCGGTTCCTAACCTAACCGAAAATAACAACAAAACCACACGAAACTGACAATAATAACCCACCTATCTGAACTGTTTCCGGGGAAAAAATATCAGCTGAGAACATGGGAAGAAAACGGCCTCTCGTCCGTCAGCGCAAAGAGTGCGGCTTTCAATAATTTCTGACGGCCAATCGAAGCCTTTGCCCCAAAAATTTTATGCGAAAATGTTGTTCAGTTGATCATTTAACGTCATTCTAGCCCAACGAGAGATCAATCGGTGAGGAGCCCTTATTCTTCCCATAAGCCGCATAAAGTAAACTTGTTACCTCTATTGTTTATTTTACTTTCGAAAGTGATCGTGGAATTAATTTATAATTCTGCCTTTATTCTGTTAGCTACGCACCTAATATTCTCTATACTGTTGTCTCACACGTTTGTCGAATTGATTATACTACAACAACTGTTATACTAAATAATCGATTATACAATAATACCTGATTAGCAGGAGCCACATAACTACACAAATTGCCAATACGCATAGAATCCTAGGACAGCCTTCCCGGCGAACCGTAAAGTAGCCGCCATTTTTTTTTTAGTGATTTGCTAATAGCCTAACCACAGATAGAATTCCGTTTTCCGTGGATGTTGTGAAAACCTGAAATATGCTGGGTCAATTCAAGTTTAACTTTTTTATCATACAAAAACATAATTGGAAAAATATTTCATCATGGACCTACAACACTTCATATGCAAACGATTTAGCAATAAACTGTTCAATAACAACGCCTACAATTTACTGGCACGTCTTCTAATCGCAGTCATTGAAAATCGACTAATATTTCAGTCACTTCCGGACATACTATAAAGGTGATAGGCATGACCCGTTCAAATAAATGACTGAAGTGGGACGAAAGGTCATTTAACAATAGCTCACGGCATAAGCCCCTTTTCTCTCCGACTGTATTTCAATAACTGTTTTATGCATTACATGCATAGGCAGTTAAAAACGTAAATGAAAAACAATCCAGCAAAACAACATTTGCATTGCTAAGATTGCTTGGTAAAGTAAGTGACTACTTGGTACAAACTAAATCACACCACATTTTAACTGAAAGCTTTCATGACAGTCATATGTAGCATGCACGTCCAGAACGCGAGTAACATGCCAGTACTTTGCGCCAGCTTCGTCTGTGATAGCATCAAAAGCGAACCTGTCTATTTAAGATCATTGCATTTTACATTAAAAAAAATTATAAAACCCATTCACGGAATTCCTTTCGTGATTTTTTTCTATGTAATTATTTTGCAGGCAACGATCACTAGCCTAACAATGACTGTTGGGGAGTTAAAAGGACAATACCTGTTCCCCTGGCGTCGGAGTTAGACTAATCACAGGAAAAGAGAACCATTACTGATGTCTTCCTATCGAATAGATTGAGTTTTGAAACCCTGGAGGTATGACTTCGGAAGTTAGACGTACTCCTACCGAAGCCATAATGTAAAAAGAAGTGCGTGCAATTTTGCTAGATAATTCCGATCGGAAATTCGAAGAATTTTTTACATACCACAATCGACACGAGCACGTGGCATCACAGGGTCCTTATCTTCCTGAAAATGCCAGGGGTGGCTAAGGTCAGGCTCGAAACAGGGATCGTATAATAATCGTGGTAATATTTTTGAAACTGTCGGTCCCGTACTTGTTTTAAGTTCTGAGTGGAGCTTTTAGTCAGAGAAATCAGGGAAAATGCATGATAATTTAAAACGTTTAAGCCTAATTTTAGGTCATTCTCTTCGAATGAGGTAATTGTTTTGTCACTTTAAAGAATGAAAGCCGTGTGACTAAACAACACCAATGCAAAGTCGTCGCGAAAACTGTATTATAATATAATTAAAATAAAAAGAAACATTTAGACGTTATGATAATTTGGAAGCATATTACATTTTTAGCACTAGGAGTAAAAACACACGCAGGCTCAGAACCCAAGCACATGCCAGCATTGGCTGCCAACATCGACCCTTGGGAGGGACATCAATAACGAACCTGGCAGCTTACGATTGCCTCACATGAAACGAGTAGTTTATCTCCATAATCAGAGAGACACACCTGTACCAATGCCCCTAAAGTGCTGAATTTTCTGGACAGTCCTGTTTATTAAGTGCTGAAACTTTTACAGATCAAGCAACTACGCTAATTAATAAATGTACAAGCTCCATGTCCATTATTGGCCAATCTAACTTGCAAATACCCACGTCACCGACTTTCACTCATTATGATGAACTTTTAAATTAGTACTACTATTCGTTGAAACTTAGGAAACAGTAAGATTAAGGTCATTTTCCAGCCACAAATTTAGGTTACATCACACTTTATAAAACTTTCATAAATATACACACATCACTGTAATAATATAAGGTAAATAGGAAATAGCCATTAATGTAAATCATACATTACAAGTAATGTAGTAGAGTAAGCTAATATGCACTTACACATCATTTTTGTGATGTTGATTTGAACTAGTGAATCAGTCCATCGCCGTTCACTACCTTATTGCATGTACCGATATGACTACCGTTAGTTAGGCCACAACCGGGACCAGGACTGCTTTCTATCATAGGCAATGAAGAGAGAGTACAAATCAACATACACACATAAGGCTCAATCAAGGAGTTATAACTAGGAAACAGGCTTGAGGCCCATTGTGGACGGAGCGAACAGACCTTCATCTCAAACTTATATTTAGTATTTATTGTAATGATTTGTTAATGCTCCTAAAAAAATGAAGGTGCAATACCCAGTCAGCTAAGTTCGGCTCTTTGTCATTTGGTGTGACGTCCTGCTGCTTTTTGCTGGCCTTTTTCTTATTTTAGCTTTTTTCTTTCAAGTGTAGGCCTAATCTGCATATCATATTTATTTTAATAGGTTTTCGTTTGCTCCAGCATTTATTTTCTGTTCAGTAATTTGTAGCCTCTTTTCAGAGCCCACACCCTCGCCGCCAACTAAAACTAAAACGGCATATGTATAGCGACCGCTGTTTGAGCTGCCGCTGCCAATATTTCTTACATTGTTTACAGCAAATGCTGTGCAAAGTGTAGTCCGTGTATAAAAAAAAATTATTAATATTGTATTTAACTGCAAGCCAAACAACCATCAATACGATAGTTTTTAACAAAATCAAAAGATTTAAATGGTTCACTATGATATCGCAGGTAAAAAACTTGACACTTACACCAACGAAAATGTTGAGGCGCTCACCTCTATCACCCACTGCAACAGCGCTCTCTATTATATAATCAGGGATGCTGCCGGTTTGAAAAAATGTGAAAAATGTGAAAATTTGCCAGTGGTAAAATAATATGTGAAAACTGAAAAAATGTGAAAAATACGAGTGTTGGTGTGAAAAAAAGGCAAAATGCACAAACGAAGTAAAAACAATCAAATTGTCCGCCCTAATTTCGGGTCCAGAATTTCTTAGGCATGCCTGTGGTTAGAACACACAAAAGAAAATTAGTTGGTTTACGGACTGGGTCGCTTTGAATTCGCTTTTGGCTCTCGTGAATGAAATTACAGAGAAATTACAATGGTTATTGGAAAAGAAAAATTTTTATTAAGAAAATGTGAAACTGGTGTTATATAAAAACGAAGAAATAGTGATACGAAAACAAAAGTAGGTACGTTAAAAATGTGACAAAATAAAAAGCAGGTATGTGAAAACTGTGAAAAAATGAAAAGCGGGTAGGCGAAAAATGTGAAAAAAATAAAAAGTGGGATTGTGAAAAATGCTGGTATTCCTGGCAGCACCCCCGTATAATCTAAAAGTAACAACCACTTGAAGGTAAAAAATGTGTTAGCGTTTATGCCTATTTCTAGGTTTACGGCTTAATTTTTAGTGTTTAGGCCTATTTTTTGACTTGCGATTTTATTTCGTACGTAGCAACTAACAAGCTGCCAACAGTGTTGGTTCGAGAGTAGGCATATTCCTTCATGCAACACGGTTTCGGTTTCAAGACTTTACATTACCGTGGCAACGAAGAATCTTTAAACTATTACAGGCAGGCATATTATTGTTTCGTGCTGTCTGATGTAAACAGCTTCGCCTTGATACGACGATTTAAGGTATCATGTTCGGGATTCCCATCGCTAGTGTAAACGACTATAATATTGCCGCCATGCTGAAGTGAAACTGAATATCTCCAAGCATTCTTTTTTCAAATAAAACTAACGTTTATTGACTGAAATCCTATTGTTTTTAATGGTTCAGTTTCTTCCTGTAATGGTTAAATGCAAGGATTAAATGTTATTATTTCATTGAGTTACGTCGAAAAAGGTTATTAGGTAGAAAGAAGCAAACAAAATTTAATTTGACGGGTTTTCTAAAGGTTACTTGACTACCACCAGCATGGTGTATGCTTTGGCGGAATTCCTTAACTATTCGGATTCAAAATTTACAGTGGTGAGTGTTAGAAATAAATTCAAAAAATTGTAATTTCTTCCGTAATAATTGTTCGATTTGCGTCGAATTTTGGATCAGCAAATACTTTTGTGGGTATAAAGCGATGTACCAAATTTCATTCCAATCCGACTATTGATTTGGGCTCCACCCAGACTAAAAATGTGCAAGCAACCAACATTTGGCAATTTGATACCCGTCATAGGCTATGCTTCACTCGCTTCACTCGCTCGCTCCGCCAAATAGGCACAAATTCTTATAAATAGTATTTAACTAAATTGGGAATAAGCCATCTACGAATATTTTACGATCGAAATAACGTAGTATAGTAATCCACTTTTACACACTTTTGTTTCATAAGAATTATGTGATCCGGATTGAACTTGTGAACTAGTGTTTGATTTTCGCTTATGGTTTATTTCCCATCTCATTTTCATATTCTATTCGAACCCAATTCTATTTTACCTGTAGTAAATTAGGTAAAGGATAGTGTTCACCAACTGAAACGGCAAAAGAAACAACAAAAGATGCTATTCCACAAAACTATCAAGAAATGGACAACACAAAGATGAAATAATTCAACGCCACATTACAAAGCCGTAATGATGGTGGCTTCAGGCAAAGCTTCAGATAGCTGAATTGTGAATTGGTGCAGGTTGCGGAGTGACTGGTATAACTCTGCTACAAACGCGTAAATTAGGCTGGATTTAGCTGTTAATACAGAAATGAAAAGTTCTACACTTTCATGAAACTTTAACCCTATTAAACCCTTTAATGATGTTGATACCAAGCAAGTATTTAATAGGGTTAAATACTTGCTTGGTATCAACATCATTAAGGACGTATGATGTGCATGTGTGTTTGTACGTCTGACCCTCCGGAAGCAAATCACCTACAAACATGGGAGTAGGACCAAACGAAAGATAATTAAATTTCGCTTAGTATAGGCCTATTTTCATGGCTGTAACTTGATATTATGATGCTGAAATACGCAAAAAAAAATGAAAAAGTAAAGTCAAAGTTTTTTTTTTTTTAACCTTCTTGATGTTTGTTCATGACGTCATAGTTTGTTCATGAAAACCTCCTCGAGCAAAGCGAAATGATCTGGAGAAGGATGCACGAAAAAATGACCTAAAAGGACGACGTTGTTTGCAACACGCCACATATACATCTAAAAATTGGTTTTGTATTAACTGACTTGATGCACGGACAAATCAAAACAATAGATTTGGTTTTAAAACGGTGTTAAAGGGTCGTGTTTCGGAAGCATGGAGGTGCGTGGATTGAACGAGCAAAGCGAGCGATTTCCACGTAAACTAAACCTTTTCAATGTGTGTTTCGCTCTGCTCTACCAATCTTTCATCTCTCACCTTCGTAGCGGATTACTTCTGGAAGAGAAGACGTACAAACGTGCAAACAAACAAATCGTATGTTTGGAATGATGTAGGTGAAATGTAGATGTGCTGAAGAATGTGACGAACGAACTGTGAGCAACATTTGCAATTAGTTTGCGACGACATAATCAGTACAATAATCAGTACAAAGAAATTACATGAAACATGGATCGTCTTGAAGCTATTAGTTACGAACTGAGATGATCTGGAGAAGGATGCACGAAAATAAACTAACCTAAACGAACAACATATTTTGCAACGTAACACATATAGATATTAAAATTGGTTTTGTATGAACTGAATTGATGCATGGAAACCTGGTTTTAAAGGGTGCCAAACATTCGTGTTTCTGAAGAACGGTGGTGCGTGGATTGAGCGAGCAGAGCGAGCGATTTCCACGTAAAGTAAACCTTTTCAATGTGTGTCTCGCTTTGTTCTCTCTCAATCTCTCATCTCTCATCTTCAAAGGGGATTACTTCTGGAGGAGAAGACGTACAAATGTGTAAACAAACAAATCTTATGTTTTGAATGATATAGATAACATGCAGGCGTGCTTAGGAATGTGATGGACGAACTGTGAGCATTTGCGTCGGAATAATCAGTACATGATTTTGTGATGCCCCGGAATCAAAGAAATTACTGGAAGCATGTCGACGCCCACATAGCTCTCGATTGCCTGACTGCCGGTTAGCTTAGATTAGGTATGCAGTGAAGCCTTACAAAAAACGCGTACTGCACTCTGACCATTTGCTTGATCGTTTTAGACGTGGAATGTCTGTCAGCAGGACAAGAGTTGCAGCATGGAAGCTCCTCGAGCGTAGCGAGACGACGCGGAATGAACGAGCGAAGCGAGCGACTCCGTTAGCATATTAATAACAAGCTCAAGGATTTTTTTCAAAGTCCATACTTTAGTAGATACCACATATGTTATAATGGAGACATTAACGTTTTCGCAATAGGTGGACCAAATTAAAAACTTAACCAAGGCAGTCGTGTGTACATACTAGGGGAACCGCATAGTACGAGAAATTCAGAAAATACAAATTTATAACAAATTCCTATCGTTAATAATATAACGGGATATTAATTATAACCAACAGGAAAGACCTAAAAATCGTAAATCACTAACCGCGTATAAACTAATTAAAAATTATCAAATGCATCAGGTTTTTTCATTAATTTTCCAAAGCAGTGAACCAAATTCTCGCTTAATGAATCGGCTCGACTTTGAACTTTACTGTGTGGAATCCCTAACAGGCGATAAGAAAAGGGGTGAAGACATGGAGAAGAGTCTAATGACCGAGGAATTGTCCGGTATTTGATACTAGAACTACTGAAGGAGACTGGTAAACACTCAGAATTAACTAAGTGGCGGTGTAGAATAAGCATTGGGGATTTGACTACCCCATTTCCAGCAATTAGGCTTACCTCTGCTAACCACCCTAACAACCCAAAATGGCCAAACGTCTTTTTAATCAGCCAAAAATGTTCAGTGATTGCGAACGTCACGAGAGTTCAAACGTGTACGACTTTTATCCATAACGTCACAGACTGCCGAGACCATCCCAAAATATTAACGTTGCTAATTAACGTTGGTAATTTATGAACTAAGTTCAGTCTAAGGTTTTGTTTATCAATTTATTTGCACAAAAATCGAATTTGTTAATTTCTTGAACTGCTTTCACCCATTCAGCTCCAAAATGTAGTGCACACGTAAATTATTATGAACTAAATAGAAACAGCTTTTAAAGATTACAATCCGTATTTACTTTTTTAGAAGTGTTTGTATTTTATGAAGAAGTAAAATAAAAGCAGAATAACGATGTTGCAATACTTACGATGTACTGTTGCGATGTGCTGCTACGCAATAATAGAATTAAACAAACGGTGATGTGGGCATCCGGGGGGGGGGAGGGAACAAAATTAAACTGAACCTTACCGGCCCTTCAAAGGAGTGATATCAACACACCAAAACATTCGCCAAGTAAATCGCACCGCTTAATAGTTCGAAGGTTAAATGAAAACTAGAACATTGCTACTTTCGGTAGAAACGTTCAAGTTTTCATTTAACGTCCGAAGTATTATTCGGTGCGATTAAGTTAGCGAATGTTTTGATATCACTCCTTTGAAGGGCCGAACCATTCGGAACTTGGTGGCCCCTTTTACCAGTTTTGGTTTTTGATATGATATCACTCCTTTTTCTTACTTATGTATTGGATCAACTCCAATACTGTGCAGATGTGTACTATGAAGTGCTACGTCAACAAGAAATTGGTTTTCAACAATTTGCTACTACCTTTTGCCTACAGGCCGAACCATTCTTAACTTAGTCACCTCTTTATGGGTTTTGGGTTTGCTTTTAATTTTGTTGTAATTTGTATTACAATATTTAGTTAGTTTTGGTGTGTTGATATCACTCCTTTGAAGGGTCTAACCACTATCAACTTAGTGGCCTCTTTACGAGTTTTTGGCTGTGTTTATTTTGCGTTGTTTTTACAGTTGGTTTATTTTTTGTGAATTGGACGTGAATACAATTTCTTTACAACGTTGTTTTGATTTATCGTGATGCACTAGTGTGTGTCTAGGCACGTACGTCAGTATCCACGTTCTCATTATTCAAACTTTGTCCGTCCAATGAGAGACGATGCCGACAATACTAACGATGGTTATGACAATATTTTCATAGTTACGCGCCCTCCCACGCCATCCCTGTTACGCCCCCAGACTCCAAACCATAAAAGGTATGCAGTTCGTATTGTAGTGCACCCATTCGTCCAATTTCATAGTGGAAGCATCCCCGTTATCTCGGTATCGATGAATAATCACCCTATGGGATTTAACAGGGGGATGAGCGAATTAGCTAGCTAGCTAGCGAGCTAGTTAACACATTTACTACGTTATTGAGGGTCAGATTTTGCATTGAAAGCAGTTTATCTGGCATTCCTACACGAGTTATTTTTTGTCAGGTGGGTCATTGCTCTCGATTTCAACACAATTTAAGCTCTTGTACCGCATTATTATTTTTCCCCAAGTACCTGAAATGTGCCCAACTATGCTTCAAGATATAAGATACAGACGCTATGGCACCGCGCTACAATGGTTTACAACCTCGACAATATAACTGATGTGATGTGTGTTTGTGATGATTGTTGCCTAACTTGGCGCGACACACTAGCGTGTGTCTAGATTGCGGTTGAACCAGCATCGTAATTCAAGTTTGACAAGTTGTGGTCGCAACGCGGTTGGTCAAAGGCGTATCACCAAAAGAACGAGTTCAATTACATGGCTTCTTGGAATATCAAATAGCGGTGAAAACCACTTAGTATTGATAAAAGTTAAACCTTCGGTCAGTATCGAATGACGGAACATTTTTGTGCACATTTGCACGAGATGACTAAATTTGTAAATAAAATTAGAAAACCGGTCGTCAAGTCTTATGATGAAATCGCAGACGCCAACAAGTCACTAAAGTTGTCCATTCTTTTGGCAATGGTGTCGTTTCTTTCATTTAAAATTTATCATTTTTTCCCACTTTTCATGTTATTAAGACACACGCTAGTGTGTTGCCTACCAAGATCCAGGGGTAACATTAACGTCCGTACTATCCAGATAACCTATACATGGCGTTTCAGAATAAAATCGACAAACTTCCAGGGCATACAAAGGTGGTAAAGACAAGTCAAAAAGTTCTATACAACACCAATCCAAAAAAGATTGGTTACAGAGACATCGTCCTAATAGACCCAAATTATTTTATGATCGGGTATTTAACTCATGGCTTAAATGGGACCTGTGACTGAATGCCTGCAAGGTACACGCTATATTGTGACTTCACACACCATCTTGTGTGATTAAGACCAATTTCATTAGCTCCACAAACTCAGGTACAACATGGTACACCAACCCGTTGCAAAACTTCGCGTTAGGCATAACCGAATTGCGTTCGAAACTGCAACTACGGCTAACTATTACCAAGAGAGTTATTAAATAAATTAAAAACCTTAATATTTATTTAAAGGGAGGCAGAGGTTAATAATTTCTACATAAATCCGTATGCTAACCTCTTTACGTTGCCTTTTGGACTTAAAGGTCAGACTGCCTGAGCAGGGGACGGAACCCACGACCCTTGGAACCAAAGGCCGGAGTCCTACCGCTCAGCCATACTGACAGCCATGTGAGTATGGCTGAGCGGTAGGAGTCCGGCCTTTGGTTCCAAGGATCGTGGGTTCGATTCCCCTCTAAGGCAGTCTGACATTTAAGTCCAAAAGGCAACGTCAATAGGTTAGAATTGTTATTTATTTAACACTTTTCAACCCCAATTGGATTTCTGTCCCGTTTATAATAATTTCTACACGCAATGAAATTTGCTCAAAGCTGTAAAAAACATATTACTTTTGATAAATATTTTCGTAGTTGCGTGAGCATGAAATGTTCAGTGTTAATTCTGGAATATTATATCATAGCAGCTAAAGGCAGACTGGTGGTAGTAGAAGAGGCCAGTCGGAAAGCAGGGACCTTTTTTTTGGAGACGTTTCGGCCTAAAAGTTACGTAACATCACTTGAGTAGCTTGGTGAGATCAGTTGAGTAGCTTGGTGAGTGGTGGGGAAGGGGGAGGGGTTAATGTACAGCGCGGTCATGCTTTGTCCTTTTTCGTTGTTACTGTTTTATTTTTTAGGGGGGGAGGGAGAAATTATGGTTACGGATGTGGACTCCTAGTTTGTGAAATATGGTTTCGTTTTAAATTGTATGTAGAGGTAGTTAAATGGGTTGAAGGATTTCTTCCCTTAACTTTCGGGCAAAATGTCAACAAACGGGTTTTTTTTTTCTTTAATTACCCGAGGCGGTGGCACCACTGCCTCAGCCAGGAAAAACTTTGCCAGGAGGCCGCACAAAGCCAGATAGGGGGTCTTGGGGAGTGCTACTAGCTTCCCCAGTGAGGTCCAATAAGCCGAAGGATTTTACGGTACATTACTGCTGTATCCGACATCTAGAGTAAACTTTTTCATTTATTCTCGAGTAATTATTTAGCATTGTGACACATTTTGGGGTTTGGAGCGAGGAAGGGGGAAGTTCCCACGCTTTCACTGCGTACTCCCCAGGGGCGTCTACCTCCCCCCTCCTTTCTTCTGGTCATGTTTATTTATTTATTTATTTATTTTCTTTGCAGTTTAAGAAAATAAAATGAGAGTCCACTGTATGGCTATTTTAATTTGGCCCGGGATGGGAAGGGGGGGGGGGGGAATTTATCGAGCCTTGTAAACGTTCCAAGCCGATTTCGGAAGCTGAAACACTTTAAGACAGCGAAATACCTGATCTGAACTTAGGAAGGCATGCCTTATTGTTACCCGTCATTCGTAAACGCTTTTATAAAAATTACCGTATGCTGCAAATTTAGCTGTAAATTCGGCACTTAGAATGCTCAACGTAGGCCGTAAAGCCAATGAGGCTGGCAGTTACTGCCCCCCCCCCCCTCCTAACCTTCTAGGATCAGCAGTTGGAACAGGCTATTTACATTCTCCACTTACGGCTTTCAGATGGTTATGGCCGCCCGAGCACTGAGCGGCCAGGTCGAGCCTCCAGTGGTCGTCGCGGCCAAAAAGCACGAAACACGGCAACGGGCCGCGCGGCCACGTCCGTTTTTCATTGATAATTCTCGATCACGTTGTAAAAAATAAACCTGGAGCAAGTATGGTCGCTGTGTGGCAGCCTGCACGCCGCCCGAGATCCCAGTGGCCGCGGCGTCTCCCAGCGGCGTCTCCCAGCTGCGGCCAAGTGAGCGTTGCTACATACACCGTAAGCATTTTCATTGGCCGCAGCGACCTGGCCGCGCGGCTTAGGCGCTGTGTCCGCGGTAGCCCTACGAAAGTTTTATTTTAAAATGTCGGGAACACTGAACATACTTTGGTCTGCCCTGTTTCAGGAAAATAAAAATAATAAAACAGGTTTTCTTTGTAATAATAAAGAAGGAACTTTTGCTGCTTTCTTTTGCTTTCTTAATTTAAGAATAACATTATTTCTAAAGTATGTTTCATTAAGGAAATATTAAGAGCTGCTGGGTAGTAAGACAGGCTTTGAAAAGAATCCAATTCCGCTTCCCTGGCAAGCTGCTTCTGGCTAGGCAAGATTAGACGATATTACAGCTTCGAACGTAATTTCGATTATTGCTAAGTTTTTTCACACGTTGGTGCACCTAGCCGCATCCGAGTTTGTGAAGCTAATGAATTTATTCTTAGTGCATGAGGCCGCAGTAAGGAGTGCACCTTGCAGGCAAACGGAACAGGCTTCAACTAAACCATGACTTAAAAACTCGATCGTAAAATAATTAGGGTCTAATGGGGCGATATCTCAGTAAAGAAGCATTTTTGGATAGGTGTTGTATAGGTCGTTTGGTCTTGTCTTTACTTCCTTAGTATGCCCTAGAAGTTTGTCGGTTTTATTCCAAAACAACCTGTACACGAGCATGGCAACTACTAGGCAATTGTGTATTTAAAACTAAGGCAATTTGGCTATATTCAGGCATTTGAGGAAAATAACATGCGACAGAAAAAGATAATACTTCGTTTGATCGGGTGACTTAGGTTATCTGGCAACATAAAAGTTATTATTAGTGATTCGATTAACGATTTTTTTGTAGAAAAAAGGTGTGAACAACGTCGATATGTGACTAATTATTGGAGTGACTAGCTGGCTAATTTCATGAAAACAAATTCTTCCATGCGGTGCTTAAACTTGTGCATAGCTGTATTTTTTAAGTGTGTGAACGTGCCATCTGCTAGTTTGGGGGTTAGGGAAATACTAAATTCAAAGTTAACAATCAATCTCAATACAATTTCAAGGCAGAGTTGCAGTATTTGTTTTGTTTTTTTTTGCTTTGTTAGGGAGCACGAACCCAAACTGGGTTATCTGCCCCCACGACGATGAGAGGGCCAATTTATCTGGAGAAATCAAATCTGAAGACCCATGATCTTTGACAGCAATTTGTTTTTGTTGTTCTTGTTGGTTTTACTTTTAGGCAGCACTAATCCAAACTGGGCTATCCACCCAACGACAATGGGTAGGACATTTTAACTGGAGAAATCCAATCTAAAGACACAGGATCTTTGACAGCAATTTGTTTTGGTTGTTGTTGTTTTTACTTTTAGGCAGCACGAACACAAACTGGGTTAGCTGCCCCACGACGATGAGAACAACAATGAATAATATATTTTGCTTAAGACAATGAGCACGAAAAATTAAGCTTATCTTAGTTTAGTTACTAGAGCCTTATACGGTCAGAAATCCATTCGCTTTATCTATGTGTGACTTAAACTAATTACTAACTGCACCACGCACCAAGCGCAAAACGCCCATTAAGAACACAAAAGCCAGCCAGCCCAAAGGGGTACTACACCAACTACCCAACGAGAAAACCTTTGCCTTAGACTCTTCAGCCTTACCACACCAACATTAGGAAAAGGAGCACCATTCCAGACGAAAAACAAGAGCATGTAAGAGTGAGTGGCCTGTCCTCAGTTACGTAAGAAGCTCAGTGTCACGTCTAGGTAGGTGCTCTAGAGCAATCCAACTGGAGACCAAAGGATGTACCACAAAGACCTTCTTACCCGTTGCAGCAATCAACCATTCCTCTTGTCATTGCTTAGGGTGGAAAACAGGAGGGAGATCATTCGGAACCAGTGGGAACACCACCATGTTCCCATTCCCTCGCGACTCTACACCCAGACTCGCCAAACCGTCATAAACCTCCTTTCCAAAGGCATTCTTATGATCGGGGGCCCATTGCACAGAGACAAACTGTCCACTTTGCAGTGCCCCGTATAAGTTCGTTCCAATTTCTATGAAACGAAGGTGGGACATCTCTTGCATCTTAAACGCCTTCGGGCGGAAGAGGATCCCCACAGCTGAATCAGAGATAATCTGAAAGCAAGGCAACTTCAAACCAAAACCCACATCAAGGGCCACAGAGAGAGCCACCAACTCACCCAAGAAAGTAGTAGGAAGTTGGTACAAATAATAGCAATACTATATCTGTAGGTCCGAGACGAAGACACCGGCAACCCTTACCACGACTCACTGAAGAAGGATGCGTCACATAAAATACTCACCCCGTCTGACTTTTTCCAATGCGCCACGTGAACACAATAGGAGAACGCAGACTCGACACCATTACACCAAACCAACACGCACGGGCTTGCACAAAAAAAGGGGCCAGAAATCAACCCACACTATGTTCTGACTACAGCGTGGTACCCATGCCCAGTAACTTCCGAGCCCGTGGACCCAACACGCAATAATCTACCAGAACTTTAAGGCACGGACAACAGGCAGAGCACAGCAAGCAGGTCCCTACCCGATGTAGGCCAGCCACTCACCAGCTTTTACCAACAAAGCAGGAATCGGCGTTGATGGCAAGCAGCAATTTGATCCTAGATAATTTGGGTTTGTTGGAGGTGAAGAAAGTGGAGTATCCGATTTTATTTAACATAAGGTTTTAATTTTGACATTGATGGACATATTGGTGGCCATGTTGAAAAAGTCACTCAAGGATTTGGCCACTACTTTTGTTAGCTCATTTGGGTTTTCAAATTTCGAAAATATTGAGTCAGGCACTAGATCCAATATTTGCTTTTTCGCATTCTGGTGGTATGCGTAATCCGTATGGAGGGTACATATTTTCACGTAACATTTCAATAATTATTTACTGTTTTTATGGTAACCTAAGTGATGACTATCACAAGCTGACAGGAAAAATGTCTACCACGTTAGTTTTGTATTCAGACGTTTATACACTAGGAGAATGCTATAGGGCGTTTTAGTTCTGAAAGTAACATATTGCCAAACTTTGTGTACGCCTCAGCTGCGTTATTTGTTAGTTTTAGTTGTTGAACAGAACTTCCGTCCAACTTGTGCCTAGACACAACATTTTCAGGCCACTATCCGCGAACTCGAAATTCGGCCAGTTGAAGGTAAGCTTTCATCTAAATCGATAAAATGAAGCAAAAATAACAATGGCGAGGTTCATTGCACCTGATTGGTAGTGTGTCTCTTTCGTAAACGTTAGGTCCTGGGTTCAAGTTCCAATTCGAGGCAGTATCTTTCTTCTTATCTGATGTTTTCATAAGGATGGTCTTTAATGTTGGCTGAGTGCTTGGTTAGCTCTTTACCGCCTCATGTATTGATTACTAACGGAAACTTATTTTGGTGATAAGGAAAAATAAGCAAATTGCAACACAGCAATGAAAAACTATTCATTTCCTAGTGAATCCCATACGCATCCCATATGCACAAAAACGTTTTTGATTTTTCTAGCAGAAAAAAAGTATTTGTCTATTTTTAACGAAGGTAGTGAAACAAAAGTACAAATCGTAGAGTACAGCCATAAAGCTGAAATGGAAATAGGCAAAAATCATACACAAGAAACGAGGTAGTAATTGAGCCACCTTCATGCAGTCATGTTTCATTAGATTAAAGATTTATAATTGGCGAAGCGAGCGAAGCGTGGCCTATAACGGACACCAAACTGCAAAATGTTGGTTGATTGGCCCGTTGGTCTGTTGGTTGCATATTTTTAGTCTGGGTGGAGCCCAAACGAAAGATCGGATTGGAATGAAATTTGGTACAACGATTGCTGAGCCAAAATTTGACGTAAATCGAACAATTTTTACGGGAGAAATAACAAATTTTCGAATTTATTTCTAACACTCACCATTGTAAATTTGGAATCATGAACAGTTAAGGAATTCCGACGACGCATACAGTGAACTTACATACAGTGAACTTAAAAAAACACGGAAAATTAAATTTTCGTTTCTTCTTTCTAGATAATAACCTTTTTCGACGTAATTCAATGAAATAATAACAATTGGCAAACGCAAACATAAAAAAAAAGGATACACCTTAGCATCATTTGAAAAACTGAATGCTTGGAGGGATTACCTTCAGCATGGCAACGAAACTGGTCTTTACACTAGCGATGGGAATCCCGAATACGAAACCGAAATCGTCGGACCACAGCGAAGCTATACATATAAAACGGAACTAATCATCGGACGACGTATTTAAACACAGCACGAAACAACAACAAAACAACAATGAAACAACAACAACAAAAATATTCCTCGTTGTCACGGCAACGTGTGGACTCGAAACCGTGGTGCATTAATAAATAGGCTTAATCTAAAACGCAGCTTCTACTTACGAAATAACATTGACGACTAAATATTGGGCCTAAAACTTACAAATTAGATCTAAAGACCAGAGCGAACACTTTTTGACCTACAATATTGTGATCGTCACTGATGGATTATAATGTTGTTTTAAGATCGCTGTCGCCGTGCGTGATAGAGGTGTGCGCATCAATATTTTCGTTGGTGGCGTTGTCAAGACTAGTGTTAGACCAACGGCAGCATTGCCAACCTGCTGAATTTTTTTATTATTGTTAAAAACTATCGCTCAGATGATTGTTTGGCTTACAGTTAAATGGTTTATTATTAACATTTTGTAATCTAGGGACGGCACTTTGCGCGGCAGTAATAATTATTGTTGTAAACAATGTCAGAATTATTAGCGGCGGCAGCCCAACCAGCCATGACAAACGTGCCGTTTTATTCTTATCGGCGGCGATGGCTCACATCTTTAGTGTCGGAACACAGGACTGAAAGCCGAAGGCTCGAGTCAAATTAATACAGAAGCAAACCTACTTACGTTGCCTTTTGGACTTATATGGCAGACTGCCAGAGCGGGGAATCGAACCCACGACCTTTGGAAGAGACCTCGGCTTCTGGTTCCAAAAGTCGTGGGTTCGATTCCCTGCTCAGGCAGTCTGACATGTAAATCCAAAATGCAACGTAAATAGGTTTGCGTCTGTATTAATTCAGTGTCAGATGTGGAAAGAAGCTAAACAGACACTAAATGACGGAGCAAACGAAAGCCTATCCAT
>JAHWFP010266701.1:21130-32071 GCA_023313725.1 Lithobius niger | reverse complement strand
GACGCTGCTACAGGTGGAATTCTTGGACCGTCGCAAGATGAATTCCTGCGAAAACATCTGCCTAGCATGTTGTAATTAATCAAGAACGAAAGTTAGAGGTTCGACGATGATCAGATACCGCCCTAGTTCTAACACATTACAATTATTATTGTGATAAGACGTATTAATTATCACTTGATGTGCCTTCACAGTAGCCTATATTGCACTTTCTCTCTTCCAAAAACTCCAGTGGCATTCATAATATTAGCAAATTGATTTTTTTTTTAAATAGTAGGCTTATGTTTGGTTCTAAAACTGATTTTATTTGTTTTGCTTTTAAATTAGGTCGGATTTAATCTGGCCAAAAATTGTTAGACTTCAGTAGTTCGAGAAACTACGATTCTTGTAAAAAAAAAAAAAAAAAAAATGTTACTGAATGGAAAAGATGTATCAACAAAAATGAACAGTCGTCTGAGACATGAATCAGTTAAACTCAAAGTCCCGTTAGAACAAAATAATTTTGGCAAAATGTCTGACATTCTTTACATTCCAAACATTTTTAGCCAACTACCATTGTACTGTCGTAATGTTTCCTCACTGTGACAATTAAAAACAAACACTTAACCAGCTAAACAAGCAAACAAACAACTAATAAGTGATTTTTATAAAGAACAGAAATAGTTTATTTGATTTTGATGGTGTGGGGTGTTTTCTTTTTGATGGTCATTAGTTATTTTGTGTTATTGTGAAGGTTCGCACTCGGTGCTTGAAGTCCTTGAATTTGGTAAGGAAAAAGTCAAAGCCTTGTTTCCTTGAAGTTATTCTAAATACCGGGGGTGATTTTTTCACTGGCCATTTTTCCACTTCTTTGTTCCCTGCGATTAAAATGTGAACATTTTTATTGTGGCGAGACGTCTTTGGCAACTTTTTTGACTAACAATGGTCCTGGAAATCACTGAGTTGGTTTTGGAAAAATCCTCGAAAAATTACAATTGTTTCGAAAACGGCCTTGAAAAAGCTTGAATTAGTTGTGTGATCTTATGCGAATCCTATTTTTAGTGATGAGTAATGTTTTCTTATTATTTTAAATTCCCAAGAATTCGTTGAACAAGTGTACTTAAGGCTCAAAGAAATTAATTTAAAAAAAAAGATAAGTCCTAAATTTTAAATGTAATCGGACATTAATCGGACAATGTAATCGGACATTACGCAATACAAGTGTACTTGTATTGCGTAATGTCCGATTACACTTAAAATTTAAAAAAAAATTTGAATTCCTCTTTTACCGTTAATCTTTATCCCGGGTTTTTAGACGCAAACCTGTTTACGTTGCCTTTTGGACTTGTATGACAGACTGCCTAAGCGGGAAAATCGAGCCCACGACCTTTGAAACCAAAGGCCGAGGTCCCACCGCCGAGCCACACTGACACTGCCAAACGGAAACGTCCATATGCAGCATTTAATACGCACATACACATACAAACATCACTTTCCAATCGCTACAGGAGAGATGCTTATTTACCGCGCCACACACCAAGTGAAACGAATGAAACCCGCAAAACAAGTGTAAAACAAACAAACAAAAAAAAAATATTTTAACGCACTATTTTCGTTTCTTTTTGTTCAGCTTGCTTTGTATACAAGTCGTGAACTCCTCTCGACCTAGTATTCGGGTTTACTGACATCAGCTGTAAAGCCAATATTATTAAATAAGAAGATAAATAAAGTAAATAAGTAAGTAAGTATGTAAATAAATAAATAAATAAATAAATTGTTGGCCACTTTCTGCATTCAACGCGTTATCCAATAAGCTGGCATTTCACTGCAAAGAGGAAGATTACACGGGTGTATCCTTCACGTAGGGAGTGACCAGTCGCCCATGTCTTTCCCTGTAGCCACGAGCTGAAGCGTGTCCGGTGAGAGGACCCCGTGTCCACTCATCTTAGACCAAGGGTCATGCTTCGACCTCGAACCAAGTCAATTACTAAAGGCATCGTAGTGTTGCAACAGTCCACGCTTGGATGGCGAGTGGATATAAACATTGGTGTATTTCAAAATGGTCATGACCTCTGTGCAATCTAAAGGCTGGACTTAAAGGGGGTGTTTTCTCTTTGCGACGAGGTTTTGTTGTGTAAATTTCAATTCGCGAACAATTTGTCTGTAGGATAAGCAAAATAACAAAGTATAGAGTCTATAAAATGGGATGGGATAACTCCACGGCTTCTGTACATGTATACAAGTGTATCCGCGCGATTCGCTGCCACTTGGACAGGGTTTCCACCAAAGTACTGAAATAATTTCCCCGAGTTTTCCAGGTTTTCCATAGTAATTGAGGTTTATTTCCAGGTTCATCAAAATTTCAGGAGGGACATTTTTCCACGCATTTTACCAGTTGTAATCGTTTTGAAAGCTCGTTTAGTGCAAAAGAATAGCCCAATTACATAAACTTTTAGGTTTTAACACCAGTTACGAGGATGCATTTTATTTTATCACAATGTCGTAATAGAAAATGACTAATGCACTTAGGACTGTTTTTTTTTTTTTAAATTAACTTCTTTGAGCCTTAAGTCAGCCGAAGCAACTTAATGCTTGTATGGCTGAACCAGATCAATTTTGAACATTGCCAGACTTTTTTAGAGAAGAAGAAATATCTGGTTGAGGGAGGTGCCAACCCGGGGATTCGATCCTGGAAACCTCCGATCATCGTAGGGGCCGAAAGACTAAGGCCTAAAATTGTGGCTTTGTTTTTTTTTCCTGAGTTTTCCAGGGTTTTTGTGAAAAATCTGAGAGTTTCCTGAGTTTTCTAGGTTTTTCAGGTTCTCCACGTTGGTGGGAACCCTGTTGGAAAGTAAATATGTGAGAGTGCTGGTGATGAAGAAATAAATATGAAGAATTTATATCGTTATAAAATGTTTTTTACTTGTGCGTTTGTTGGTGATTTGCACCCAAAGTGAAGTTTTTTATGTATTGACTTTTCAGGTCCTTTGGTCAAAACCTTTCTTGCTTGATAACGGTCGTAGTCAGACTCGAAACGTCGCATTTTTAATGATGTTAGACACAGAACTTATTGGCTCTTTTTTTTTTACTTCGCCCCGGGGGGCCCCCCCCCCCCATGGCCCGGGGCTTTTTCGCAAAATGCCCTTTTTTAAAAATACAATGGCTAAAAGAGAGGCTTAAATAAAAAAAAAAGTAATATAAAATGAACTAAAAAAGGTCTAAACGGGGCACAAAAAAATGCCATTAAAGGGACAGAAGAGGGTAAACCGAGAGGCCGAAAAAAAAAGGACCCCATACAAAAATGGCCAATAAAAACTTAGTGTATCCTTTTACTAAAAGTTGCCCTTGCCCTGTCAGGGATCTGTGTATGCTACTGTTTTCATCACTTAATTTTATCATTTTTGTGAGGTTGCTAGTAGCTTTCATTACTGTGCACCCAGACTGTGACAGTGCAAAAAGGAAAAAACTTCAGTTTTCAACAGAGAGAGAGAAAGATGTTTTTCGTTCAGATTTCACTGGTAAAAACGAGGGTAAAAAAAAAAAAAAAGGTAAGAAGAGAGGGCAAAAAAAAAGAACCCCAGAAAGATTGACCAATAAAAACTTAGTGTACTGACATTGTAAATAAAGTTAAAGTTTAAATAAAGTTAAATAGCACTGCTATAAAGTGTTGCAGACCCGTGAAACTCGTTTAAAATGAAACTACCAATCTGCAACACACATGACTACTTAAAACTTGTAGCGACGGAAGAGCTTAAAATAAAGCAGTAGTGGTGTTTTATCTTAAAACAGTAGTGCTTATTTTACACAACGTGATAAATATAAACATTTTCGTTAGACACAATTTTAAAAAATGTGCGTTGTAATGAAGACACAATTCCATCATAAACAGCATGTGCTTGTGCAACGCAAAAAAAAACTGTTAAAAGTGGCGGTGAGTAATTTTAAATTTGAACTCTGCCAAACCATTTTATCAAATGTGAATTTTATTTTAAAAGCATTTCGTGTCTGCAACCACTGCTAATGTTTTGAAAGTTTTTTCTTAACCCATGCGGTTTTTTTTTGTGTTTTTCAGTTACAGAAAACACCTAAAAACGTTTTCTAAGTGCGACTAAAATATGTTTAGTTAAAAATACGTGGAATGCAGGTCTTTGTTAAATTTCTTATGTTTTCGATTCATATTGCAGTTCTAAATTTGGCCGAGCTGCAAACCATCGTGCACAAAAAATTTAACTTGGGAAAGATGACGGCCATTGCATCATGTGCCTTCTTTCATCCCATCATATTTCATGTTTTAAAGGTACATTCCTCCCAGCGCCATTTTTTTCGATTCTCCACATCAAGTACGGCCCGTTCGGAAAGGTCTATTTACTTACCGGTAGTCTTTCCCTTGCTCAAAATCAGTTTTAAAATGTGGCGTCGACGAGATTTAAGTGTTGAACATTGGGGAACTATATTTACTGTATCCAGCACGTATATGATCTTTTGCTCGACAACAATAACCTTGAAACTTCATCTGTGTGTGTGCGCATGTACTAATTTTAATCGTTTGTTAATAATTACTATGAGATCAAAAACCTAAAAGACTAATGCGGTAAACATTAAAATTAATTAATTATGCCTATAGATCGCCGAAGAAAAATTATAACATACTTCCCTAAAATATTATGTGATGTTAAAATACGAAAATCATTCCGGTTTGTGACGACACAATCTTTAACTTGATGCTTTTTCGTATACTATTCCCAAAGCCAACTGAGATAGTAGCTGCGTTCCTCGCTGCGAGGAGCGCAGCTACTATTTTCAGTTAACCTTGGAGATGGTAACGTGCGCGGAGGTGATCTGCGCGTGGCTGTTATGAGGCAGGCGGAATGTGCCTTTAATGTTCAATTTTGTGGTCAAGACACACAATTAATTATGTGCTGAAAGTTAAAATCTTGTTGAAGTGTATGACAGTATGTGGGCCACTTGTTACATCAGAAAACAAAACTCTAAACTATCACAAAAGGTACCTTAAACTCTTCCCCAACGAACCTTTTTAGAACCTCGAGAATATAATTTATTGCAAGTTCTAAAAGCATCCTTTACCCCTCCATAGAACGACGACTCACCGGTATCTTCCGCAAGACTCAAGAAAACATTAAATCAACGCGCTTTGCTCCGGATTGCCATCTACCGACAGACTTGCAAACCCTAGTCACTTTTACACATTTGTCGCTTGGCGCCAACAGATTGCGCCACTTACCAAACCTCTTACTTGGCTCCCACATTTTTATAATTTAGCTGACGTTTCTACCGGTTCTGAGACAGCTTTTATTCAGCCGGCTTTGTTCGACCATGCCAACCAAGCGGAAACAGTCCGTTTAGTGTACGGATTGAGTTCGCATAAGTTTTCGTGTTTAATTAGCTAATAAGATATTACGTTTCACGGGGGAAGTTTCCAATTTCAAGACTAAGTTCGTTCGAGCAATGGAAGTCATTTGGATTGGAGTCGACTAATTAGCGAATAACTGGTTCCCCAACCCCCACCTTTCTCCTCCCCCCAACCCCCTCCTCCTTCGAGGAGCACTACCTCATCAACAAAGGGACTGTAACCAGATAGGATACTCATATGTCGCTAGCTCTACGCCTAATTGGGCGCCTAGGGATGAGGGTGAAGGATCTCTACTGCTGCTGCAGCCTTCTTGATAAGGGCTAGATTCGGACAAATGAATAAATTGGGCGTTTTTGCGTCTTTTGCGTCGAAGTGAAAAATTGTTGGCGGTCTTTATTTAAAATGTTTAAATTATCCGCGTTGAGTAAACGTTTGTGCGATGATTGGCCGAGCGAGCAGAACGAGCGTGGACTTCTGGGAAACCATTAATTTGTTGTTTTCGGTGCTTCCACCTACAGGAAATTTTTTCCTTTTTTTTAGGGGAAAAATGCTCTTCAAAGGGCAAAAAATATTAAACAGGGTAAAAGGGAAAAAATGCGAAATTCTGTGTTTTTTATTTGCAAGTTGCAATTTTCTGTAGTAACTCTATATTCTTTCTATCCAGACCTACCTAAAATTGCTTTAAAATTTTTAATTTGGTCAGTGTTTATATCTCGTATGTTGCTGGTGTATTAAGACCAAATTTACACAAAAAAATGTGTGAGTACTAATTTACAGAACCATCACTTCTGGGCAGGAACAGCAGGAGAACTAGTTCTAGTAAAATAAGTATAGTCAAACAAGCACGGGAGCCGGGAGCCGGGAGCCGGGTACGTGTTCAACTACGTATAGCAAAGAGGAGAAAGGAAAGAGGGGGAAGGAAACCAAGAGGAGAGGGAAAGGACGGGATAACAGAAAGAGGGGAGAGGGGAGGGAGAGGATTGGCGCAAAGGGGGACTGTTAGACAAAAAAATCTACTATTGCAGTGAACGATCAGGCAGCACCGAGCAAATACTGGGAAACAACCACGGGTCAATCAAATCCCCGGGCCAAGCCGGGTACGATGCTAGTTGAAAATAATTTGTTTCAAATTGGTGTAAAGAAAATACAGTAAAAAAAAAATCACCCACCTACGTCGCATGTAAAATCTAACCAAATTCCTTTTCGAGACTTCATGCGTTTGGGTTTAACTGAAGTAAACCGTTTTTTGGAAGCTATTTTTGGCCATCATTTTGTATTTTCACAAAACTTGAATAGGACTTACTTTCATAATGAATATGTTGTTCTAAATATTCGAAAACTGTTATTTAGGCCACCACTGCGGATCTCCATTCTGAAGGTTTTGCCAACTAGTTTAAAATCGTGTGTTAGTGGTAAAATCTACCGATAAAATACGGTCGGTTGTTCAGCCGTATTTCAAAGAACAATTTTAGTACCAAATTCCATTAGAATCACTGATTTTTGAAAGCGATTTGGTTTTCCATTTTCTATTTTTTTATCAGCAGGTATAAAAAAAAAATCAAATACGTATGTTGTTCAGCCTTATTTCAAAGGATATTCCTATAATATTTTATTCGAATCGCTTCGTGCCATTGGCTATAACTATTTAACCGTAAACCGATGTTTGGCTGCCATTTTAAGCCGCCATTTTGAGCCGCCACCTTGAATTTCACAAAAATTAAATAGGATGTTTATGATGAATACCCGGTATATGATTCTGGAAACTCCAAACAAATAATGTGCTCATTCTGATGAACAATTTAGGAGATGTTTATCCGAAAACTGTTTTCGGGCAAAATATTGGATTGCCTAACGTTTTGAATTTTTAGCAATAGGTGTAAAATCATGTACATTCGTCTTTCAGTCTTATTTCAGAAAACAATAATGGTTTATGATCAGTTCGTGCATTAGGCTATAACTATCTAATTGTAAACCAATATCTGGACGCCATTTTGAGCTGCCATCTTGAATTTTCACAAAAGTTGATTGGAAGGTCTTTCGACGAGTACCCGATGTACTATTTTGAACCAGTTAGCGCTCATCTTAATGTACGATTTAGGAGAGTTATAGCAAAAAAAAAAAACATTTCTTTGACGCCATATTGGTCAGGAATTTTGAAGGTTTAGTAACGGGACTAAAATCATGTACACCTTTGGGCCTAAAAAATGATCGCACTGTATCGAGGTTCAAGTAGCCCGACAACAATGCCAAACTTTTTCATTGTTGTTAATAAGAACATGCGTCACTGAAGGCGGAAGGAATTCTCCATTGTTGATCCCAAAGAGTGGCATTGTTGAATAGCATTGATTAAAGCCCCAGTATAACGAAAACGATAATTTTTTATGCCCAAAGGTGTACACATGTCGTTCTATATTATTTCAAACAATATACCTACCAAATTTCATTCGAATCACTTACGCATTTGGCTATAACTACCGTAAGCAACTTTTTGGACGCCATTTTAGGCCGCCATCTTGAATTTTTAGAAAGGTTTAATAGGACCTTTTTTGATGAATTATTATTTTGTATATTCCATACCAATCTGCGTTCAATCTGATGAATGATTTGGTGCGTCATTTCGAATTTTCAGCAACAGATAAAAAATCAAGTATATGCATAGTTCAGCGTAATTTCAAACAATATTCCTACCAAATTTCATTCAAATGTATAACTGCGAAACATGCAACAGATCAAAATGCTAAATCGTACGGTTAAAACTAGGACCTCGTTCGCATCTGTCATTCATTGGATTTACCTAGCAGACTTTTGAGCAGCAGGCTACCATGGATAAAGCATGACAAAGATTTAACCGAAAGTCTTTTAATTAGGTCGAGTATCTCCCTTGGATTTTTTTAGCCGATAGCAAAGGGGTGTTTCGGGCTTATCAGCCAATGACAGCCCGCTTATTCTGATCAGCTCTGGGAATCATCTACCAAGTGGAAGTGGTAAGCGCTCTTGTGCAAAGTGATAAGCAGGAATCAAAACTAATTGGCACCACACAAAACCAGAATCGCACACGTCAACCTGCTAAAAAGGCTTAATCAATCCCTTATTAAAGAATGATAAACCGAATTAAGTACGTGAGATAGGTTTTAGGTTAGGTTGCATTTAATTTGTCTGCCATGGGACAGCTCTTGCTACAAGGACTTCTGGTTCCTAGTTCTGCTAACAAGCCTAAAAATATGTAGTTCTGGTTCTGCTAAATAGTGAAAACCTGAAATCTTTTGCAAATGGCGACAGAATTGGTCGTTATGTCCAATTCGCCTGTTCCTGGCGTAGCTAATGAATTGTACTGTAATAAATATGCTTCATAGGAACTACAGTGTACTTGCATGTCGGCTATGCATCTTCACTCCAGAAATGGTCACTGAAGTTATTTTAACACTACTTTAGCATTTACCACATTCGTTTCTATAGCAAGGGACGGAAGCTTAGACGGAAGTTGGCTTGGCTTCCAACAGCGCAACGGCAAAAAGATTAGATAAATCAAAATAAATAACAACTATGGATGTAAAAATGTATAGTTTATTTAAATGTCACATAAACATTTAGGATGATTTCAGTAATACGTGAATTAAAGCTTTTCAGTTGCATTCTGTGATCGTTTCTATGGAGATACTATCTGCGAACATCCTGCAGCCTGAAGCGCATTTAAAAAACGAAACTGAAACACACGACGCTTGTATAAATTCATAAAACTGTAACAACATGAAAACAAAATTTGATATAACTTTATTAGTACACTGGTACGATAGTTCTCGCGAGATACTGTAAGAGCGTGGTTACGCAACGACAGTTTTCTCGCTCACTAGCTTTTTCTTGATCAATACTAAATCTGCTGGCTGCTTCTCGCCTTTACCAGAGTTATGCGGCTTTCGAGTTGTCTATACGTAGTAACAAGAATTTATAGGGTTGAGATAGCTGACACGTTGTGATAGCTGAGATAAATAATTTATTACATTAACATTCTGCTGTGTACTTCCTTTCTCACAGTTTTTACCCGTGGCCCCAGCCCCTCCTGATAACACCTTCAACAACATTTTAGCCCCCCATACAAAAATTGTCATGGTTCCCCTCAATTTCGCCGGCCCTCTCCTCGTTGATAAATAATGAATGGTTCCTAATACCCCTACTTCTGCAGCAATTTTTAAATGCTATAAACTATTTTTTAATGCCGTTATTTTTTAATGTTGTATGTATTATCTTTGCTCGGTAAGTTAAGCGGTACTTAAGCGTACCATATTATTATTTTTATTTTATTTTTTTGCTTTACGTAGGGACAACACTTCTTTTTACGTCTGATGTGATTATGTGATAGAAAGGAAGTAATTTGCCAGGGAACGACGCTCCGACTTCATTTACATAGCGTACCCTCTCAATCACGGAGTGAAACCGAAACCCGTTCAATTTTCCCACACGCCCCGAATAAAAATGGCGTCGTATTTTACAGCGCTCGGACTGCGGTTTGACGGCTAGGTTTAATGGTTGAATTATGAGCTTCCCTGCATCGCTTGACCTCCTAGGGGTCACGTGTCACCAGATACGCAAACGCGCGTGCACTGGGAAACGGGGGGAGAGGGGGAGGGTAGAAGCGCGCAACGAAATGGAAATGGGGGTTGGTAGGTGTCCATTGAAATAATTCACGCCCCCACGTTGGGTTAGTCGAAATTTGCAAGGGGGCGAGGAGTTTCAAATTGGATAGCTAATACTAGCTTTCCTACCCCACTTCTAATTTATCTAAATTCAAGCAGATTGTTGGAGAGATAAGCTCAATTATCTGACTATTCTCCGCTGCGCGTGTATCTCGGGTTTAGACATTAATCTTGAAAAGGGACTTGACAGTATGGTTTGTGTTGGTGGCCTTACTTTTGAAGAGAAGAGGGTGGCTATAATTAGAAAATCGTTTGGCTATTTATAAATCGACAATTGGTTGGGTGAATAGGCTCGGTGAATGAGTGGGGGTTGGGGGGACGTCGAATAGTGCGGGGATCGTGTTACCATTGCGATAAAAATCTTTATATTGGGATAAAGGGATGTGCACTTTATCGTAGGACGGATAGGTTGACGTGTATAAGCCTTTTATCCCTTAATTGTATGGTTAGTCAAATCAAAGTGACTTACTACAGGATTTTATGCTTAGTTTGCTACTTTATTATTCAGTTCAGCTTTCATAAACTAAACAAGTTTGACGAAATAATGATGAAGCAATATTTTTTGTTACTGTAATTACGTTGTTACGCCAAGGTGTTACGTTTGTTCGTGGTTTGCTACATTGTTTATTACGTATCCCGGGAAAAGGTAAGAATGTCGTGGGATAGGTTTCCACAATGAAAATTGGACATCCCAGGGACCGTTTAAGCAGCCCAGGACGATTCCATAACGAAAATACCTACCCCAGGACGTTTGCAGAACAAAAATTACCCACCCCAGGACGTTTGCGCTACCAAAATTATCCACCCCAAGACATTTGCACAACCCAAATTACCCATCCCAGGACGTTTGCACAACCAAAATTACCCACCCTAGGACGTTTGCACAACCAAAATTACCCACCC
>JAHWFP010266701.1:0-13017 GCA_023313725.1 Lithobius niger | reverse complement strand
AAGAGGGTCAGAAATGAGTAAAATGTAAGACGGTCGTGCAAAGAGGGGCAGAAGTGGGCAAAATGTAAGACGGTCGTGCAAAGAAGGGCAGAAGTGGGCAAAATGTAAGACGGTCGTGCAAAGAGGGGCAGAAGTGGGCAAAATCTAAGACGGTCGTGCAAAGAGGGTCAGAAATGAGTAAAATGTAAGACGGTCGTGCAAAGAGGGGCAGAAGTGGGCAAAATGTAAGACGGTCGTGCAAAGAGGGGCAGAAATAGGTAAAATCTAAGACGGTCGTGCGAAGAGGGGCAGAAATAGGTAAAATCTAAGACGGTCGTTCAAAGAGAGAAAAAAAAAAAAAAAAATTTAAACCCCCACAAAAAAAAGAAAGTTGTCCCTGCCCTTTCGGGGGGGGGGGGGACACATCCCTTGGTGAGTTGGTTGGTGACTGTAGGCACATTCTTTCGAATTGTGCCGACTTTTTTACATTTTTTAATTTATTTAAAGTATTTCTTAGGAGTGGTTCTTTAAGAATTGTAAGGCTTAGAACAATTACCCATCTGTTCCTTCAACAGCATGTTTCATTTTTTTATTTGTTTGTCATGGTTTGGTCCCCTTCTCCTGAAAACGGGTCCGATCTTGGAACTGAAACGTCGTCATTTCGTTATTTCAATTGCTCTCTATGGCAATAGCTGCAATGGGCACTGGATAAACATGGAGGGGGAAAAGAAGGGCGTCACACTGAAACCAATGGTGTTAGAGCGGATTTCTTAGGCCTAATACGAGCGATTTTTTTTGATTTTTTTTGGCATTTGCGAAATTTTTAGCAGGTGGAATCTTTTCCGATTACAACCTCGCAGCACAAGGGATTGGAGAAAACAGCGAAATTGGAGAAATTTTAGGCCTAAGAAATCCGTTCTCAAACCACTGGCCTGACTAGAACGGGCGTTGTTTTTTACCTCCATTTTAATCTGGTGCCCCTTGTGGCTATCTCTCCAGATGCTAGCTTTGTACCCAATGTGGCGTAGTTGCCGCTGCTCTACCGTATCCCACAATATTACATTAGGCTACCGACGGAACTAGGAAGCTCGCTATATGAAAACCACAGCTACGAAAAACCGTCTCTTTCCCACCGGTACACGGTAGTTAATTTCGCCGTGACGTGGTGGTGTAGTAGTCATCTCCTTCTCGGAGACAGGAGACATCATCATCACTCTTGTGTTTTCAGCGTGTGGGAAATGACGTGACGGTTCCAACAATGACTCAATCTCGCGTGACCTTTCCCGTAACAAAAGCCCATCCAGGACGCCAAGAGAGGAGAGATCCATTACAAAACGTCAGGTAACACAATAGGGGCGGCGAAATTCTCACTCACGCCCTCCTTCGCGCAACTGGGGGGGGATCACCCAGGGAGGCCTGCTCGTAAAAAGCTGCCGCCGCTACCGGACTCGACTAAAGACACCATTGTTTGATGGATCCGAGTATACAAGTCGATTTAAAAAATGTCCGGATTGCTGAAGTTGATAGTTTGATACGATGCTGTGACATGTTAAGAGTAATGGGATGGGGTTGGGGGGGAGGGGGGGAGACGGGACGTGATGTTATGTCTTGTGTTTATCTGAGGGGCTGTTTTTAAACTTAGAAATAAAAAAAAGTTAGGGATGATGGGAAGCGGGTAGATAAGACGAGTATGGGGCTTGAAATACGAAAGTATAATAACCGAGCGAAGTGAAAGATAATTTTCCATATGGTAACCTCTTCTTGAAGAAATGATCACATCTTAAGTTAATAGATTTGCATCTGTACCGTATGTATTTACCACAACTTGTCCGTGGATGCTGCGATGGGAGTATCGTTACTTCTGTTTTTATCTGTAGCTTTGTTTCTTTTCATTTGAGACACGTATTCGATGTGTAGGTTTTCTTGATGGCACTCGGATCTTAATATTTGCATCACTATAATTTCAGAATACGTATGTAAATAGAGTGAGCCTTCTTTTACTTTTTTAGGGTGTTGTACAGGATCTCACAGAGGGGCGTATACAGGCCCCTGAGGCGGCAGGGACAATTTTAAGTGAAAAGACACAGCATTTTTTTTACTGATGGCCTTTCTTAATTTTTTTTTGGCTGTTTCCATCCTTTTTTGTCCCTTATTTGGCCCTTTTAGACTGCCTCGCCAGCTAATGTCTTTTTTTACAAAAAGGACATCTTGCGAAAAATGCCCCATCCCAGTACACACCACTTATCTCACAGCCTGTTGGCTTTAAATCTAATTTCTGTTCTTTGTGCTGGAATTCCCAGGGGACCCTCACAAAGCAAGCTTTCCAACTATGGACATACATGAGACATGGAGCTGGAGTGGCTTCACTTCTCACTTATTTCTTTCTACGACAATAAACGACACAGACAGTTTTAGTGACGTGCATTGCCACGCAAGACGAAGGTACTACTTAGAAACAGAATTATCCAATTTTTTCTATTCAAACTTCAAGCTTATTCTGTACCTTGTTAGTGTGTTTAATTCGTAATTCAATGAAATCAGAAAAGAGCTTCGGGATTATGGAGCTCAATACAGCAAAAACCGTTGATATGTATTGTTTTAAACCTGTTACTATGGCAACTACGCCACCCACCTGGGCTGAAAGAAAAAATAAAGGCAACAATAACTCCAGACATCAATAATTGTTCTACCACAACTCAGTCAATTAATGATTGAAATACCAGTGGGAGAAAATATGCCAAATTTAAGTTGGCCTATATCATTAAACAAATAGACAAACAGATTTACGTTGCTTTTTGAACTTATATGTCAGACTGCCTGAGCGGGGAATCGAACCCACGACCTTACCGTGCCTTACCACTAAGCCATACCGTGTCAGTACGGCTTCACGGTAGGACTTGGCCTTTGGTTTCATAGGTCGTGGGTTCAAATCCCCGCTCAGGCAGTCTGACATTTAAGTCCAAAAAGCAACGTAAATAGGTTTGCATCCGTATTTATTTCACACTTGTCGAGCCCATTTGGCTTTCCATCCTTTTTATGCCTATTGTAGTCAGTTTTTTTTTTTTTACAGTTTCATCATTGATTATTACAGAAATAACAACCAGTATTCATTAACAGTACATACTATAGATAAATGAGCTAATTACACCCAACTCGTCTGTTATACATTCTCCCAACCGTGGTGTGACGTTACATTTCATTCATTTTGTCCCAAATTATCCGGGGAGGGGAAACTATATTTTAGAGTGTAGCAATTTCCTAGCACTTTCATCCACCCCCCTCAGTCCTCCCCCTACTCCAATCTTCCATATATCATAAAAATGTCTCACACAGGTCTGCAATTCAACATCAACAAGCGACGCCTCCACGGCTGTCATTTACGCATTCTCACGACAGAGGGTGCGAGGATTTCCCGCCTTTGACTGGGCCACGTGATCATCGAGTCCGCCACGTGGGGGCCGCCATTATGGTACTTGACACACGTCACGCCGCTGCTCCTAGATTGGGATCTAATGATTGTCCAATGAATTGACTCCGACGTTGCGATTAATCACAGGGCAGTCCGGGGACAGAACCGCCGACCGAGTGACTATGCGACGAAGAGGCGGCGATTGCTCACGTGCACAACTACAGGGAGTGTGACTAGTGTTCAAGCACAAAGGCGTGTTGTGTGCCCGATACCCACCCCTCAATCTTTAACCGATTTAGTGAACTTGTAAATGTGCTTAGGCTGAGTTTATATTAGGGGTTCTGAAAAAGCGATGGATTGGCCACGGCATGATCCTGGGCCTACTTGCTAATCCTGGACATCCTGGAAAGCGTATAGAATTCATCCCTGGCACTCGGTGTTGAAAAATATCAGCCGCGCCGTTGTATCCTGTGATATTAACGGCGAGGTTAAGCTTTTCTAACACGGGGATGGGGGGACGGGGTCACGGTGGTAACTATAGGCGACTTGGGTCCAATATATATATATATATATATATACAGGGGGTGATTCATTAAGTACTGAAAAATAGGCCTATAAAACGTTATTTGCAATATAGGACGGCAAGCCAAATTGGCAACGGTTATTTTAGCTTTAACACGGGAGAGTGACATGAAATCATTGTATAATGTTTTCACGTCACTCTCCCGTGTTAAAGCTAAAATATCCGTTGCCAATATGGCTTGCCGTCCTATAGAGCAGTGACATTTGCCGCCATATTGGCTCCAGTATGGGTTTTGGAGGGCATAACTACAAGGTGCACTACATAAAAAATGGAGGGAAGAACAACGGAAGAGCGGATTTCTTAGGTTTAAAATGACGTTGTTTACTCCAACAACACAAATCGCACGTTTTAGGTCTAAGAAATCACTCTTCACAGCATCGGCTTCAGTATGTATAACGCCCTTCTGTTTCTCTCTGCAGTGCCCCTTGCAGCTAACCCATTAAGGCTCCAGCATAGAGTTATATACAATAATACTACGTCGTGTCACTGCTCTATATTGCAAATAACGTCTTATAGGCCTATTTTCCAGTACTTTATGAATCGCCCCCTGTATATAGGCTAACATTTTTTAACGTTTTTTATAACTTCCCACACTTATGATTATCTATTTTTAAATTTGTTAATCGCTACTTAGAAAATAACTACTCAGTAACGCAGCCAGGGAAAATTCTCTGACGGAAGACAAAGAAAGCAGTCTCGGGAGTATGGGGGAGTGCTGTTAGCTCCCACAGTTGGGCACAGGACAGTGCCTCGGAATCTGAAGCAATTTAGGTACATCACTGCCGTATTCTGCTTCTTTGTGTACTTTTTGCGTACTTTCGAGGTATTTAATTAACATTATGACTTGTTTCAGGGCTTGGTGGTGGTGGGGGGAGGGGGGTGCGTTCTTTCATGCACCACTGAACTATTCCCTCTTTTATTTTCTTCCCCCAAACTTCTTCAGTTTTACTACTGTCTCCTGCTTCTTAGTTCTATTAGGATTTGTGATAGGCTAGCCTAATACATACTTCGGATTACAAGCTCCGTTGACGCTGTTGCTTTCTGACGAGTTTGAAGGGAGGGGGTTGGGGCGGGAGGGCATTTTTTTCAGCTTGTCTTCATAGCCAAGTATTATTTATAAAAGTTGAAAACTTAGTTTGATCTTAGTCTTTTACTTTTGGAAGAAACATATCATAATTAGGTATATTTTTAAGACCACAATATAACTTTTATTATATTTCATTAACATTGTTTTCTTAAAATTAACAGCTTGCTGGTTGAAACCGCAGTGCATTCCTGTAATAAAAAGAATAAAGTTTGGAATTATTGCTTAGAAAATGAGTGTATCTCTTGACTTTTCCTTCTCTTTTTTTTTAGCAAATGGGAAAGGGATGTTGTTGACGGATCAGCCAATCACAATCGGCTTAGTCTGATGAGCTTTCCGATGGTCTTCCAGCTGGTAGGCACTTGATAAGTGGTAATCATCCGTGTGCAAAAATGATAATCGACGATCACAACTAATTAGAGGCACTCAAAACCAGAATCGCGTACTTGAACGAACCAAAAAAGCTTAATTAATCTCTAATTAAAGAATGAGAAGTTGAATTAAGTATTTGAGATAGGTTTTTGTTAGGATACTTATAGTTGCTTTCGATGAAACATTAAAGGTAACAACGACTTCTGGTTTTAAATGGTGCTAACTAGTGCTGGCAAAGAGCTTTTAGGTTGCTCAAAAGACGACACAAAATTGTACGTTAAGCCCGATTCGTTTACGCCTGCGTTACATAACACATTACAGCCATAAGTTAGCCACAAGTTAAAGAGGAGCCCACATAGTGTAGTTAACAGTCCCCAATGCATCTTTCCTTGAGGAATGGTCACATGAAGTTACTTTTAGCCCCATATTAGCGAGAAGCAGCGTTGGTTTCTGTAGCACTCACAATAGTATCTCACGGAACAATCTTGGCTTCAACAGAACGTAGTCATAGACAGTGCTATCAGCTAACAGATTTACCACCAGATAAAATACAACTAAATGTAAACAAACAACAAACATCGATATAAAATGTACAGATAATTAAAAGAATCATACCCTCAATAGTTTTGCAACACCTACATAGGTTTTAGTGAAGGTATAGTCAAAACTTGTCATATGAGAGAAAAAATAGGAAAATGAACGAACTCGTTTGCAAAATTTACAAACGTTTGAACTAATGTTGCAAAACTGAGGCGTACAGGAAAGCCAACATGGCGCCTGCCTATAAAATGTTACGTAAACCTGTACAATTGCTTTATTATTAAGTCAAATAAAGAGTTGCAGCAAAATCTATGATAGTTTCCATCGACACAATCTGCGAACGGCTGCGTACTAACTGTGTTACCAAAACGAAAACGAAAAACTAAGTTAAGACTCAATAATCAATTAATACAAGTATAACAACATGAATATAATATGTAGAAATAGTTAAAATAGACCCGCACATATTTGTAATTGATTAATTAACACTAAATTGATTGATAGTTCTTGTTAGATATTCCAATTCAGTAACCCTCTACGGGTGGTAGGCTACTAACTTGTCGATCCTTTTGGTACGTTTCGAGTTTTTTGCTACATCAACTCGGCCGTGCTTTGTGTTGACCAAACATAAACCCCTTGCCCCTTTGTGGCTCGAAATTTGCGTAACGAGCCAGCACCCAAAGGTTTAATGGGAGCAAAACCTTTTGTGTTTCAAAAAAACGATAAATACCGTTGCATTCAGGATATTAAGAAAAGGGAAATTTGTCTACGTGATTCTTCACTACTGCCCCCTTAGTAGGTCAGGCAAGTAAGGACAGTAATAAGGGGAATTTTCTTTGTATATGAATCAGTCATACCAGGAGCTAATAAATGGACACAGTCCGTTGGAGGTAGAAGTGTCCATGTTGTAACTATCATTCATATTTCATCCACTGTCACAAGGTCCTCTGAGAGAACAGCTGTGAATTTCATTTCCCAGATCCAGGCCAGTTGATGCAAGCTGATTTTTACCAGTGAGCTGTTAAAAGGTGTCAACTTTCCATCCCGTGCGTGAACTGGCATTGAGTCAGTGAACAAAACATGCGATTCCTACCCCAGTCGCTTGAAGATGCCATCTGCTTCAGCGCTTCACGCTCATGGAATCCTGTTGCACAGGGAGGTGCCGCTTGCCTGGAATAATCATTTGCACGAGTGAAGCTTTTTTTGCACTGAACTAACTATTGGATTAAAATAGGGTGTACAGTTATTCCATAAAATACCTCCGACCAATTACTCTATATTTGGCCGCGAAACGAGAGATAGAACATAGACGAACACTCCGTCGTGCACTACGGGCTCTCCTTTAGGAAAAAAAAGCCTCGGGGGAAAAAATATCCCCGGAAAAAAAAGCCTGGAAAAAAAAGCTGATGGAAATAAAAGGCTCGGGAAAAAAAGCCTCAGAATAGAAAGCTGATGGAGAAAAAGGCTCCGGAAAAAAAAGCCGACTGAAAAAAGGCCTAGGAAAAAAAGTCGCGGAAAAATAAGCCGATAAGGAAAAAAACGCAAAAAACATCTGGTGGAAATTTTACAAAAATATTTCCTTTAAAATGTGTGTGCGTAACAATGACCAAGGGTCTTAGCTGGCAAGCTTGGCTTATTACGTACGATTTATTCGCTCTTGTCAGAATTTATTTCCTCGTTTTTTGTAACCCCCATCTATTTTTTTGCTGGTATGGGAGGGGTGGGGGGGGGGGGGGCAAGGACAACACACTCCGAAAAAAAAGTACCAAAGTTTATGCAGGGAAATAGTGAATAACTCAAAAAAAATTAAAGGAATTGTGAGTAAACGTATGTTTTCCCGCATATTCTTTAATTATCCATAGGCGATCAAATTCAATACTCCACCCTCTCCTTCCCCGGTTACGGAATTTGTAGAAATTTATGATTACGAACGATTCGCCCTCCCCACCTTCTATTTCAGTTTTGGTGGACTCCGAGTTTTCGTCTAAATGATTCCAAAGGTAATTAAGGTAACCTTGGTCGAGCAGCAAACAGCTAAAGAATATGAATGCACACGTAACTAAGTTGGAGTATTTTTTGGAGATTTTTACACCAGTTTTGGCTTGCAATTTTTTCCCCCATCGGCTTTGTTTTCCGCGGCTTTTTTTTCGCAGCTTTTTTCCATCGGCTTTTCTTCCTTCAGCTTTTTTCCGGGGCTTTTTTTTCCGCGACTTTTTTTTCTGTGCACCGCTACTGGTCATACTAACGAAAGTTCTTTTTGCAGTTCCCTGCCAGCATATTTTTTCCCCAATTGTATATTTACTACTTTTTCCCTTTCGCCTTTTAATTTTTAGGCTAAACTTCCATTTTTTTTTTAGGATTTAAATTTCACGCTCTAAGTTCCTTCCAAAAGTTCTAAAAAACTTTCCCAGTCAAAAAATTGATATATTGAAGAATTTATCCCTGCTACTGCAAAAAGTAATGTGTATTAATCACAATTTATTACAAAATAACTTATTAGCCAAGATCCTCTTTCGGTGGCTCTCTTCTCTGCAACATAACTATATTTCTTATTGCCGAGTGGAAAACATAGCTAACTGTTAATTTGTGCATTAGTTCCTCGAACGTTGCGTTTCCCTGCAGGGTTTTTTTTTCTAGTTGCTGTAGTCGCAGGTGCCATAACCTATCTGTGTATCTGTTCTGCGCAGCCCACCTCTATATAAGCGATTCGCGCATTCGGTTGGCACTCGTTTTTCCTCCAGAGCATCACTACGCCACTTCGTTTCACGACATTCACTCTAAAAATATTCAAGCATCGAGTTCAACATTCGTAAGATATCAAAGTTTTCAGCCCCCGAGGTTGGGTAGACTCCACTCCTGTCCCCAATTCAACTCGCCGACTCTGACGCCTCCGCTTTGGCCACATTCATTGAATGTTTCCCCAAATGCGAATCAACGTGTGAATGCGAATGATGACACCATTAACACTGCCCCCACCTCGTCCCTCCAACCTGGTCAGCATTCGCACCATTCCAGTCTGCATCTTTCTACGATTGAAGCCAATCTCCGGGCTGCAAAAGACACTGTCGCCCTACTCAACACGTGAACGACAACGACTGCGAGCTATCGCTCAGGACCAGCATTTGCCTAAAGAACCCTTGGACCTCTTGTCACATTCATTCCAAGATTATCACTACCTCTGCCACAGCGAAGTCAACCGAATAGTTGACAGAACTCTCGGAGACTTTGGATGCCTCCTTCTCCTCACCATGCCTCCCCCTTCCATCACGCCTTTGATGAAGGTCAAGCAGATGAATGCTTAGGTTGCCCCTACATCCAGTCAGAACAGGAGGAAGCGCCCACAGTCACCCACTCAAACCAACAAGAAAAGGTATCGCTCTGCTGAATCGTTTTCCCCACACATTCATCCTGAAGTTATGGACCCCGCTGACCCTGACAACAAAGTCCTGGAATCAGCGTCCATTCTTCAACAACAACTACATTCGCCAACTGACGTACGAGCGAATGCTCTGGCAGCAAATGCCGTCTCACCGAATGTGCCTGACTGCCATATTCGCTTTCCTGATACTCCTGATGCTACGGACACAACGACCATTCCTCTCACCGAACTACTAAAGATGTTGTTAGAAGTTGTCCCAGATTGTTCCTGTACCTAACCTAACCTATATAACCCATCCAAATCTTCTGATGCACCAGTCACCAACCGTGGTTTATGAACCAGCTATAGGTTTGCTCTTCGTGACAAGAAAGTCAGACAGCAAGCACTTTTGGGCCAATCGACAATTCTCCTAACCTGCTTGCTTTACAACGGTGGTGACATCTTGGGGTCCAGCGAACCACTAGAACTTGACAAAGAATTGCATCCACCAAGACCTGGCCGTGAAACAGCCTGTTTCCAAGCTTCTGGCGAAGGCTCTACAGGGATGAAGAACTTTGACACCTAACCCCGAATCCAAATTTTTAACTGCTGAGATGAAAATGGATTTTGGAACGGAACTCTACATCCCGAGAAAGGCTGAAGTTTTCACCCATGTCCTCCAGGAAAATGACAAGTGCATTCGCCTCGGCCTGCGTGCAGCATCTTAAGCAGATGTCCTCAACACAGCAATTAATGCACTGTGTGAGAAGCTCTCATCTTCCCCCACGCTGAAAACGGTCAAGGATCTATCGGTTCTCATCTCTCACCTCTTCCAGAAGACGACATTCGCCACCTACCATTTGCTAAACTGGTTCACCCGTGGACACTTCAACAACACTCTTCTATTGCGGGACATTGTCCTTGGCAGGACGTCAAATTTGAACAATTCGGCCAAATTCAAACTTCGCAGTCAACCACTTCATGAAACCGACACCCTCGTCAGGAGTGTAATCCCCTTCCTGGCTCCCCATCTTGATGTGTCCAGGAAACCCAAAGCATTGAGATGGCCAAATCAACCACACAACAATTTGAATCCCTTTAAACCCTTTCCAAATCAACGGAACACTAAAAACTGGCCAAAGCAGAAGACTCAGCCCACCGGGAATGACATCCCCCAATCAGAACCCCATCAATCTTTCCTATCCAACCAGTCCTTTTGGTCCACTCCCTCCACTCGTCCATTCACAAGTAAGCCCAAAGGTCGCACTGAGCAGGGAACCTTGCCCGGCAGGAGAAGCCGACATTCGTCTCCAAACAGTAAAACCAACCCGAGACAAAACCAATGACGCGACCCAACCCAATCACCTTCCGGTCAGAGGCCACCTACAACATTTTGTCCCAGCCTGGAAGAAATTAATGTTAACCGACAATTTCTTTCCAGATGGCAGCTTCATTCAAGATGTCAGCTTTTACCCAATTTTCATCGCAAAGCCTCCTCTTGCAAAGCCTCCTCCAAGGCAACATTCGCCCCCATCCAGCTTCGAAACTTTGGCAAGAAATACAGGACTTTCTTTCCAAAAAGGCAATAGACAAATGCTGCCAACCCATCAGTCGGGGGTTTACAACCACATTTTTCTTCAACCCAAAAAGTCTGGAGACGAAAGAATGGTTTTCAACCTCAAGGCTCTCAATCAGTTCATGGACAATGAACATTTCAAGATGGAAATCCTATAGTCAATTCGGCAATCACTAAGTCCCAATGATTGGCCTATCTCCATCGACTTAAAGATGTTTATCTTCATGTACCACTACACGCGCCTGTTCAACACCTCTTTTGCTTCATGTATCACAACAAAATCTACCACATTCGTTGCCTACCATTCGGACTGAACGCAGCATCCAGGATTTTCACCCTCATTCTAAAACCAATCTTGGCGCACCTACACCAAAACCAACAGGAAGCAACTGTCTTCTTATACCATTGGTTGCTGAATCACCAAGAACCAGCTCAATTTTGCAAAAAAAGGGATTACACCATCACCCTCCTCAACCAACTAGGCTTCGGTGTGAACCTCGAGAACTACATCCATCGCAAGTTTTTATTTTTCTAGGAGTTCATTCAACCGAAATTCTGCAACCGTAATGCCTTCCCCCAGAAAGAATAGAGGACATCACTCACCATGCCCAACGATTTGGTCAACAAGCCAAGCACTCTCTCAAAGACCTAAACTCCCTCATCAGTAAGAAGGACTCCATGATAAATCTTGTCCCCTATGGCAGGTGGATGACCAGGCCGCTCCACCACTTCCGCATAGACGAATAAGGACCACATCGGCATAATCCAATCAATTCCGGCATGCCAGCCACAACTTCCCAATGGAAACTCTTCAATGGTGGTCAGATGCCCAAACATTGTCACATACGGTACCTCTACACGAACCTCAACCAGACCTCCTCTTACTAACCGATGGCTCACAAGATGGCTGGGGAGCCACATAGGCCATCACGAAACATCAGGGACCTGGACCAATGAAGATCAGGACCACAATCAACGTCTTGGAGCTCAAAGCAGTTCTCCTCGCTCTCACACGCTTGCAACAAACTAATCAAGGGGAAAGTTGTTCAAGTCCAGGCGGACAATACCACAGCAGTGGCTCACATCAGAAAAGGCGGAATGAGATCCAGGTAACTACACAAGATATCCTCGTTAATCTTCCACCTCTGCATTTCAGTCGATATGACCATCCTACTTCTCCACATCCCACGTAAAAGGAACGTGTTGCGGATGCCCTGTCGCGGAAGAAACCTCCAACAGTGGAATGGACACTAAAGAAATCTATCTGCGAATATCTCTTCAACATCTGGGAGCCCCAATGATAGACCAGTTCGCCACGAGACACAATGCCAGACTTCCCCACTTCATTAGTAAAGTCCCAGACGAGAGAGCAACAGCAGTGGATGCCCTAACCTTTCCATGGGAGAATCTGTATGCCTACCTCTTCCATCCATTCAAAGTACTCCCCCAAATATTGGAAAAGATCACCCAGTCAGGGAGCTTCTTCTTACTAATGGCGCCAAACTGGGCATCGGCAGCATGGTTCCCTCAGCTTCTAAGACTCATCGTAGACACTCCAAGAAGCCTTCCCATGGTACAGGATCTTCTGTCCCAACAGAAAGGAACAAAACATCGCCCGAATCTCAACTCACAACACCTTCACGGGTGGCTACTATTGTCAAACTACTCAAAAAGGCAGGCATTCATGAAGAACAAGCAACTCGGATCGCAAACCAACCTATTCGCTCCTCAACAATCAAAATCTACGACACCTACTGGGTCAAGATGGCTTCATTGGTGTAACAGAGGGAAAGTCTGTTCGATCAACCCCCCCCCCCCCCCTTGACCGACTTGCTAAGATCCCTAAACACCCTCTTCAAGGAGGACTAAAAAGTTCAACAATCTTAGTCTACCGGTCAGCACTCAATTCTGTATTCCAAGCTGCCAGCAGCTCACATCTCATTGATGACTACAAAATTTCCACACTCATCAAATCCTTTGAAATGGAACGACCCACAACAAGATGCATCTTCTCAAATTGGGACCTGTCCATCGTATTACAAGCACTCCTAAACAACCCTTATGAAACTATGCTCAACGCTCCATTAAATGTAACTAACTCGCAAAACGATCTTCG
>JAHWFP010266700.1:69749-89956 GCA_023313725.1 Lithobius niger | reverse complement strand
TAACTGTAATGGTCCCCTAATGTTGCTACCATACACTAGTTCCGACGGTGTGAAATTTGTGGTTTCATGCACTGAACTACGAATAGCAAAGCATACTGCTGGCAAACACTGCTCCCAATCATTTGGATTTTCCAAACACAAAGCCCTTAAAATGTCTTTTAAATTCCTATGAACTCGTTCTACAGAGTTTGACTGAGGCCTATGAGGAGAACTATGCACAATCTCAATCCCACATTTCTCTAGGAAATAAGTTGTCAGTTGTGAAACAAAAATACTGCCTTGGTCCGACTGGATCGTTACCGGAAAGCCTATTCGACAAAAAACTTTTAAAAGTTCATCTACAATTGTTTCAGAGTTAGCCACCTTTAAAGCTACTGCTTCTGGAAATTTTGTCGCGGGGCATAACATTGTTAGAATATACCTGAACCCCTTGCTGTGTTGGTTTCATTGGTCCTACCACATCAATTATTAAGCGTTTGAATGGTGTACTTATTATGGGAACCTTTACCAATGGCACTTTAGTTACAACACGAGTTTTGCCTATGCGCTGACGTGTATCACATTGTTTGACCGCCTGTTCAACTTGTTTACACATCCCAGGCCAGTAAAAGTGCTGCTGAATTCTTGCCAAAGTTTTCTTTTTACCTAGGTGTCCCGACCACCCATTTGAATGAGCCACATCAATTATCTGATTTCTGTACCTAAGTGGAATGACCATCTGTTCAAAAACACAGTCTGTATTGCGCTGTTCCCACTGTCTGTACAATATTCCCTTCCTTACCAAAAATTCTGTTGAAGGATTTTTACTCCCCATAACTGCCTTCCAACATTCTTCTAAGCTCTCATCATTTTTCTGAGCTTCAATTAACTCCACTGTGGATGTCCTAACTAAACTGGTATAATCTGCAGTCAAGGGTGATAGCACACTGCTAATCTTAGCTGCACCATCTACATTTATTTTGGATTTGGCCCCTGGCTTAGTAAAATCTGGATCGTTACCTACAGATTTTACTTTAACCTTAACTTCAGAAGAATCTGCTAGCCTACTGCTACTTTCCTGCGTTCCCCTAGCCACATTTTCAAGCCCATCATGTTTTATACCTTCCATTTTACCCTCTTCTCTTAGCCTACCTTCATGAAGTTGTTTGGCCTGTGCCCTAGCAATAACATTACACAATTCTGACTGCTCCTCATCAATCTTGTTCTGAATGTCATGAATTGTTTTGTCAGTTAAAATACAGTCAAAATTTCCTGGAAAATAGGGTGAAACTGCTGCCCTAACTTTTACTTTACCACTTGGGGATCCTATCTCCATAACTGCTACTGGTAATTCTGCTGGAGTGGGGAATAATACTGTACTCAACTGAATGAATTCCCCCGTTAGATTTGCTGGATCTACCAATTTGCTAGCAAAAACATTTAGTGTCGCACCAGTGTCTCTCAAAACTCTTAACTGTTTACCTTCCAAATCATAACCTGCAATTATGTTATGGTCCAATTCAGAAAATGTACGTTTACCACGGGTCATGCATAAATTTACAGAAGCTGTACTACGTTTACTTGGGCAATTTTTGACGAGATGAGAAGAATCACCACACTCAAAGCACGATCGTTTAGCCTCAAACTGCTTAGAATTACCATTTGTATTTCTAAAACCATGTAGACCTCCATTCCCATTTGCACTTTGCCCATTACTTGAAACATTTCCATTTTTAGCATTCTGCTGTCCATTCCCATTCCTATCCACATTCCCATTACCACTATTAGCATTATTTGCCTGCCCATGGCCCACTGTTCCATTGTTTGACCCTGGATTTGTGTTACTGTTACTACTATTACCATTATTGCCCTTGTAATAGTTAAATTTCCTATAGTAAGGCCTATTTCCATTTCCCTTGGAATTTTGGTCACTATTACCTTCACTACTATGGTTATTTTGGGTACCACTCTGACGCCTAGCCATCCATTCATCAGCCAAAGTAGCAACCTGCACTAGATTTTCTAAATCCCCTTTATCAACTAACCACAGTTTTAACTCATTTGGTACTTTATCTAAAAACTGTTCAATTAGCATAAGCTGAACCAACTTGTTGAAATCCGTACCACACTTTGCTGTTCTAATCCACTCAGAGTAATATGTTTGGATCACGTATGCAAAATCACTAAAAGATTGCTTTTGAGTTTTACTTGCATTTCGAAATTTGGTATGAAGAGACTCAGATGTAAGCTGAAACCTTTGTAAGAGTTGCTGCTTAACCTTGTTAAAATCATTAAAGTCTATAATTAGGTAGCCTAGTTACAACTTCTCTAGCTGTGCCACTCAATAAAGACAATAACCTCAATGACCAAGTATCTTCTGGAAAATTCAACCGTTCACAAATTCGGGTGAAAGTTGTTAAAAAGAGCAAAATATCATCACTTTCTTTAAATGGTTGCATGTGACGTGTCATATCCATTTTGTCTCTAGACTCTGCACCAATATTACTGGGATTTCTAGCATTTTCACTGGGAGTCCTAGCTGTATTAGCTTCAGCTAATTTAATTCTCTCCTCAGCTGCTAATTTCTCCCTTTCGAATTCTAGTCTCTTTTTTTCAGCATTGGCTTCCTGTTGAATTTTTTCTTTTTCCAACTCAAATTCTCTTTGCAATTTCTCTTTTTCTAGATGCAATTTCTCTTTTTCTAGAAGCATTTTTAATTCAAGCTCTTTGTGAATTTTCTGTGTTTCTCGTTCATGCTCTAGCCTTAATCTTTCTTTGTTAACACTAACAGCATTAGCTTCCTTATCACGAGCAATCTGCTCTTTCTGCCGATTTACTTCGGCTGGGAAATCAATGAAATCACTATCCACATCGTTCTCGGTTAAAGATCCATCTGCAATTTTAGCCTGCAAAACTTTAATAATTGCTCTTCTAGTCTTAACATTTAACTGATACTCTTCAGCCAAAAGCTTTAATGGTTCTAATTCCCCACTTTCAAACATTTTAAAAACAAGTTCGTAATTTTAACGTTAATTAAAAAAAAATTTGCCACAATATCACAATCAACGTGTATACGACCTGCTTGACGATCGACGACTCCCTCCTGGACTCTCAGCTGTTGCTTCTCGAGTTCTTCTCCCAGGCACTTCCACTTCCGGGACGCACTTCCGGTTCCGTCTGAAGCGTGTTCGTCGTCGTTTCTTCTCTCAGTGGCCCTGAAGTTTTTCGAGTTTCCCCGCTGCCACTTCGGTGATTTTCTTCCAAAAACCTCCAATCTGGATTCTGGAGATGTTTTAGCGTGATGCCAGTCCACAATTCCAGCCGATCTTCCAACTTGATCGCTGTGGGATGCAATTTTTTTGCTGACCACGTTGCCCTGTTGCCGCCTTTTTTTAAGCCTCGTCACAGCCGTTGACTCGCCGCTCGGTTTGAAGTTTCTCGCTCGCCGTCGTCGACCAACTTTCCTGGCTTGACTTCCGCAACTTCTGGCAATTTTTTTTCTCTCCGAGATCTCCGACCACTTTTTCTTTTGCCGTCCACGTCTGGCTTGAGCTTCGTCCCTGCCGTTGAATCCCCGCACGGTTGCAGTCCCTCGCTTGCCGTCGTTGACCAACTTTTTCCCGGCTTGACGTCTGCTCCTCCGGCAATTCCGTGATCGATCTCCGGTGATACTGCTAGGCTTCGTAGTTCGGGTTACGTCCGCTGCCACCAACTGTAACGTGTGTTCATTGTAGAAGCCAAACTTGAAGTAGTTAAACCTTATTTAATGCGGAATAATCATGACAAGATTTGGGTTACATTATTACGTTCTTTCTCAACACAAGAATCAACGGGAATAGAACACCGGGCTTTGACGCCCTTGACTTATATATGCTCCGGTCGGATCCAGAGCTCCACCGGACAACCAATCAGCTCGTGAGTTCGTTAACCAATCCAGTTCATGGTTACAAAGTGTTCACCAATCGTGGCCAACAATACTTGGCCACGTTTTCCTGCACGTCCGCTCGTGGTTTTGGCGCAAAACCTGAAAGTCCTTGCCGTTGCACAAGTGATTTTGGCGCCAACAAGAGTCAAGCACAACACAACAGCACACAGGTAGGTACGAGGGTGAGCCAATGTCCGTTACAAAATGAATAAGTAATACCACCCCTGATGGGCGATATCCCGCACATGGCCAATCTGCGAGAACTACGTCTACATGACGTTGAGGCCGAAGGCCAAGACGTCGTTCGAGCGCATTGGCCTTAGAAGGGATATTTATCGCCCATCGGCTAATAAATCCTATACAGCTCATCCCAGGTGGTATAACTAATTTATCGCACGGTCCCTGACTTTCGAAACGAAAAACAAAATTGTTGGGGTAAATAGAAAGTTTGCCTTCAAGCTGTGTTGTTTATGCAAACTTTGTGTCGTCACGTTCGCATAATTTTGTATTGATGCATGATGCAATCAGGTTTGCACTTGCAGCCGATACCATTTCAGTGGGGAGGGGTTTGTCTTGAGGGTGGGATTTTCTTTAAAAAAATAAAGGGTAGGAGAAAGCTCTTTTTTAATTCACTGGACTGATGTCTATTATCGTGTTGCACATCACGGAAACTTCATCACGTAAAAATTACGTCGTTCATCTCAGTCACGTCATGTGACATCACCCCACTTTACTGTGCATGGCATCCATATACCACTTTAGTGTGGCGATATGAATATCACGCACTGTAAAGTGAGGTGATATGGGATATATCACTGATCGTTTTTATCATTGTTAAAGTTAGGGAGCGTGCAATATGAATTAATATACAATTAATTGGTAACTAACTACTGTACTAAAGTGTATCTACAAAGAACTTACCGACTGTTACGAATTACTAGGTTGCTTTTTGGTGCAATAAAATTCAGTCCATGATATGCACTTTCCTTAATATGAACATTATCCAAAATAACTGGAACTTTATAAAGGGCCTGTACAGCTGCTGTCCTCTTAGTATGCAAAATTCCTGCACGAACTATGTCCACATATGCAAGGACTGACTCCATAGCTGGTGAAATGAAGTTTGAGTCAGCAGGGCCGAGCTTGCTTTTGGTTTTACTCCATTCGTAGTCAGAAACAGAAAATGTGATACCTCCCCAATACATCTGCATTTGGGAAGTCGTGACACAATGCACAAATGTAAACCCTGATGATAAAACACACTTCTGTGACGTACCTCCCATTTTAATTTGGCACATTTCTAGAAACGTTTCGTGGCCTGCACACTGCCTAGGGTGTTCCCATGCATGAACCCTAGATAAGATAGAATGATCGAGATCATTTCTTTGTCCATACTGCACAAACACATCCTCGACAAATTCATCTGGAAACATGCTCTTGCAGACCACTTTTGCATTTGTTTCTGTGAACGATTCATCACACAATGGTACCCATTGACCAACAGTTGAATTAAAAATCTCTACAAAACCCTCTTTTTGCAACTTACAGTCCCCGTCAACACATGTTCTTATTGTTTCACTCTCTCTGCCAATTGTTTGTCTTGTAGTCCTTGAGAGATGCTTGTTAGGAAGCATTTGGATACGATCTGTTGAAGTACCTTTTGCAACTAAAGTTCCAAGCACCAACATACCAACACCGTGGTCAAACAGAAGTACAACTCCTGGTTCGATGGTCAGAACAACACCAGGCATCACAGTGATATCTCTCTTGACTTCATAAGCACGAGTTCTTTTTTTCAACACTAAATCATCGTGGATGCGGCCACCAAAATTGTTGAAATCAATCTTGTCAGTAAATTCACCGGATGATAATTGTGCGGTTTCTGAGTCAGCTAACAGGAATGGTGTGAAATTTATTCCCATAAATTGCATAGAATCGTCAAAACCATAAATGCGTTTTTTAATCAACTCAATATCTGACGTCCCCCACCAATTCATTCGAGCATCAACGCTTTCTCTTAACGAACCAGATTTCAACTCAGACAAAAAGTTATACTTAAATGCATTGTTTCCGAAGAAATTATTTGTTGCATTCATAGGGAGTATGCCTTTAACTCCAACCACATAATTCCTTCCCGTAGAAGGTGAAAAGTCGTATGAGCAGCACCCTTGCTCGTCACCACTATATTTATTTTGTTGCAATCTGTTGTTTATAAAATATGCATCCACACGGCCAACATGCTCAGTGTGAGTGTTGATACCGACAGTAACTATGTAACATGCAGAATTTCTGTTGATGGTATTACGCTGGATCGACATTTCTTTCTCTGCACCATGAATAGTTAAAACCCCACAGGGTGACTTATTGTCAGTTAACTTATTATTAGAAATTAACACCCGAGCAAACGGACCTCCCACCACAATTGCAGCTCCTTTGTTAGCGGACATAATATTGTTTGTCACTTGCACACTGTGAGTTAAGTTCGTGTTGTGTCCCCATACTTGAGGAAGAGTTACGTCAAAACAATTGCCATAATTACCAAAACACTGACAATCTGAAATGATCCAGTTGAACACAGTTGTAGAATTTAAAATATCACTCTCAGTTTGTACAACTGCTTGCCCATTCTCCACAAACAACACATTTTGCAGCAAAAATGTGTTGTTTACTACAGCACCAGTAGTTAGAGAGGGAGATTTGGAAACCACAGTTAATCCTTCATTGGTGTTATTGACAAGTGAAGTATGAGAAACAAATATAGTTTGATTGGACACTCTCATATTCCAAGCATTGTAATCAAATTCGCTGTTATAATGAACAACATTCATTCCAATTTTATTGCTGGTTATGTGGCAGTCCTCTATGAACAGTACGTGACCCTGCATTTCACTATGAAAGCGTGCTCCTGAAATGAAAACATAAATTAACGTTACACAAGTAGATCACAGCGATAGGCAATTTTACAAAATCGTTCTGTACAGAAAGCTTTGCAAACCCCCTCATAAACACGATAATTTTAAAATGTAAAATTAGTTTTTACTAACCTAAATACTTACTTCAGTAATTATGCTTAAAATCATCATTTTATGCTATCACTGCTCATTTATCAACTAAAAAACTCCCTTTTTTAGCTTGTATCCAAACTTTCTCTCCTCTCCCGCCAGGGGCGCTGCTACTCCTAACTAGGAGGCCGCCATCTTGTTTGTTCCCCTTATCACATTTTGAACTCTCCTTTCAGTGAATGCGGGGAGGCGGGCGGGTTCTTACTGAAGTAAGTATTTAGGTTAGTAAAAACTAATTTTACATTTTAAAATTATCGTTTCTTACTACCTGCAAATACTTACTTCAGTAATTATGCTGAATTTGTCATTCAGGCGGTGGGGAAAAACCTCACTGAACCCGGGAGAGCTTGCCTACTACTGTTTTAACATGGAATAAGTCAACTTACCACTTCTACACAGTTGGTCTCGTCTCCTCTTCCAGTTACTTCACTGGCGTGCTTAGTTGAATGGGTGTCCCTAGTCTACACTCGAGGTGACTCCCTCAGTCTGAGTCAGCACTATAGTTCATTCACCAGTGTGTGCCTCCGTCCGGGCGTCCCCAGTCTACACTAAGGGTGACCCCATCCGGTAGAGTTTGATGAAGGTGGTACTGCTATTCCATGAGCACACTGTGATCACCTCATCCCAACGCCCATGATGCGGCTAATGCGCGAAGCTCGTGTGCTCCAACTATAGCGGGGAGATCCCCGTGATCCTGTCCGTTTAAGTATGCTCTTTTAATCACGGCCCAGATCCTAGGCACGCCCTTATCTATAATTTCACCACTGTTTGAGTCCACAACAAAAAACAGTGGAGTTGGCTTGTTATGAAATTGCAGTTCTCCTTCTTATTTTCTGTTTTGGATAGGTAGAACCGCACCGCATAGCTCTTTTCGTGTTTGTCCACACTCTTTTAGAGCCTTAATTCGAACAGGCTTTGACGTCGTTCCCGGTTTGCAATTTTTTGCTCTGACATGGGCCGAAAACGTCAAAAATACCTCCGACCAGTCAGACCAGTCCGACCAGTCTTTGGCAAAACTAATATGACCCTCATCCCTGGTGAAGGCTGCCAACTCACTTTGGCGTGCTGCCGAGGCTAAAGCGACTAGGAATACAGTCTTCTGGGATAGAGATAGAATGGACGCATTTCTAGCTGGCTCATATGGGGCGCCCATTAGACTTTGCAGCCCCAACGGCAGATTCCATGTGGGGAACAATTTCGTTTGTCTTGGTCTCCCACTTTCAAAGGCTGTCATCTGTTTGGAAACCACCACATTGGAAAACAGTCTTTGGATCCCCAACGCATGTCAACACGAACGATAGCCCTTGGGGACAACCTTTGACAAAAAAGCTCTTCAAAGAAAGCTGTCAGCATTCGTAGGTCCTGGTTGCATGGGTCGCAGTCCGACTTTACACACCACTCGAACCACTTTTTCCATTTGGCATTGTAGTTACGTTGCGAGGAATCCCTCAAACACTTCGTAATCCTGGATGCCACTTCCGTCTTAAATCCCTCCCTCACCAAATTCTTCCTTAGAGTTTCCACCCTTGAAGATTCAGCATGGAAGGGTTTTGGTGCAGGGTCCTCCCCCGATGCTGGTGATTGGCAAAGGATGAATTTCCCTTTGGCCACTCTCAACTTGTTGATCATTTTCCACAGAAGGTACGCTTCTAGACCTTCCCAGCTGATTGACAGTGTGTCCGTTGCCCAGGCCCTCCATCCGGGAACGGGGACACAAAACATGAGAGCTGATTGTTGTAGTGCAAACAGAACCACCTATGGGGTTCCCCACTGACGAAACAGGGCTTCCAACCCTGAGGGTCCAACATCCATTCCGTAGACAGCACCTGTGAACCCCGGGACAACTCTTCCGCCCACACGTTGAGACTTCCTGCTATGTGGTGAGGAACCGGCGAGATTTCGTACCGCATGCAGATCTCAAACAGGCTGGAGGCTTCTTCCATAAGAGATTTCGAATGTGCGCCTGCACCTTTCTTCACATACGCAACAGCCGTGGCATGATGCCCATTGCATGACCTCTCAGCCTTAGCGTCCAGGCGTCTCCAAACTGCTCTGAGCTCCAGGACGTTGACGTGCAGGCCCTTCTCTTCTTTGCTCCAAATGCCTGATGCAGTTTCCCCGGCAAGGTGAGCACCCCAACCTGACAGGGCGGCGTCTGAAATTAGGAGCAACTCCGGAACAGGCTCGTGAATGGGCACTCCAACTTGAAGGTTTCCCTTCGCCGTCCACCACGACCAGCTCTGCCTCGGGAGGTCTCGTAGCGGAATGATGTCCACCCATCTGTTCCGCGGCTGCCCCGCTGTCTTCTGAACCAGTGGCCGCCAGTGGCCTAAGGGTACAAGTCTGGCATTGGAGTCCAAGAGTCCAATGAGCGATACCAACTCCCTCGCCGTTACCTTGGTCCTTCTGACGAATGTCTTCACCGACGTTCTCGTCTTGACGAACCTCTCCAGTGTTGGTTTTACCACCATTTTTACAGTGTTGAACATTGCACCCAGGACCCAAATGTGAAAACCAGGAGCTGCACATTTCCCACTGCTGGGTCAAAAGACAACCTTCCTTGTTTCGAACCAGCCAATCTTCCAAATAGGCGTGAGCTTTGATGTGACGTAGGTGCTGTATGCAAGCACAGGTTTCCGCATCCGGGTAAACACGTATGGAGCCGTCGCTAAGCCGAAGAGAAGAGATTTCCATTGGGACGATTTTCCCCCCGCCACAAGGCGGAACAGATGTCGAGGGGATTGAGGGGAACGTGCAGATACGCATCCTCGAGGTCGATAGAAATGGTATACTCTTCGTGCTGGAGTGAGTCTCGAATTGATTCGATCGATTCCATCTGGAAATGTTCCTTTGCGAGGTGTTGATTGAGTTTCCGAAGATTGAAAGAACTCGGGATCCTCCTTCCGTTCGGAATCTCCCTTGCTGGACTCCAAAAACCTGTACTGCCCCCTTCACAACCAGCAAATTGACTCCCTTGATAAGTTCTGGGATTTCGGATCGTCCTACCAGCCAGTCTCTAGTTACAAGCCTGGTGACGAATAGCGGTGTGTATCCCTCCTCCAGAGCTCGGATGACGAAGCAATCATCTTCCAATGTCCAAGATGTCTGGTGAATGGGAGGGGGGGGGCGCCCTGACCATGGCCAGTCACTGACGTGGAGGTCTTTTACCTCTTCCCCGGAACGATCCTCGGCCACGCTTGTAACTCTCTGGTCCTTTCCCGCGTGACAAGGAGGGGGGATGGTCACGAAAGGGCGAACGATCCTTTGACTTGTCCCTGACTTTTTGCTGCTACTCTTTCCCTCATATGGATCATTCCAATGTCCGGATGCTGGGTGTTGGATCTTTGCATACATAGGCTTGCTTCGATAGCTTCCATAGTTCGTGCTGACCAATGTTTGGGCAGGTCGAACCTTTTCTTTGAGTTCTGGGGCCAATACAAGTAACTGTCCATTAAGCAAGTCTCCAGAACCCTGAACTGGCAAAAGACTCAACTTGCCCACTACATCCGCCGGGAACCCAGTTGCAGATTCGAGGAAAGATATTGTTCATGAGTAGACGGCATTGCCAACTTAAACTATCTTTGTGGCATGAAGACGCTCGCTTAAGAAGATGCATACATTCCCTAATTGTTTTATTTTCCATGAGCTCCGGGTTGACCAATGCCATCGCCTTCAAAGCTGGAGCTGATGCCGAGTAATAAGTCCTACTTGAGAGCTTGCTCTCAACATGACCTCGTCCTCTTCAATTGCTGAGTAGGAGTTTAAATGAACGAGGGGTGTCTTGAGAACCGAATCCAACTCGATACTACACAGTTCAGTTACGTATTCGGCTTCCTTGTAGGTCCGAAACCCTTCTTATTCGGGGCGCATTTTCCGACCGATTTGAAAAACATATGTGTATGCATCAGTATTTGCAGGTAGTAAGAAACACGTGTGTCTTCTTCGGATCCTGCGGTGGCAGAGGCTTAGAACATGACCGGTGTGCCCTGGTTCCAAGGCAAACGGGGGGGGGGGGGGGGGGGGGTGAAAAATTGGGCATAGTGGGCCCGCGCGACCGCATATAGCGGCCAATTCCCCAAAGGGGCATTTTTTCACCCCCCACTCAGCCTACGGACCCAAGGAAGAGATGATAGTCGAAGGCAAAAGGGTGGGGGGAACCTTCCTAAAGCCCCATTTTACTAACCTTAACCAGTGGCAACAAGAACGATGTTTGTACAGGCGACACGACACGACACGATGGCGACATGACGCGACACCATGGCGACACGACACGACACGATGGCGACACGATAGCGACACCATGGCGACACGACACGACACGATGACGACACGATGGCGACACGATGGCGACACGACACGACACGATGGCGACACGACCCGACACTTTTGACGCGAGGGTGTGTCCCATGCCAACTACAGTCCGGCAACAGACGCATACATCTTGGTCTCAATCCCATGACCTACACCTTTTCCCGGTGATTTACGGCTGGGAAGAGAAAACCATTCACTAGTGTTTTCGTTCCTATTACCTACTCCTTTTCTCGGAGATTTACGGCAGGGACGATATAGCTATTTACCAGCGTTCTCGTTCCTACGACCTACACCTTTTCTCGGTGATTTACGGCTGGGAAGAGATAGCTATTTACTAGTGCTATCGTTCCTATAACCTACTCCTTTTCTCGGAGATTTACGGCAGGAACGATACAGGTGGTTTTTTTTTTTTTTTTTTTTTTTAAATGGTACTCTTTTAAAAATTAAACGCTCACGCTCTTCTGGTGTTTGACGCCATAAACAAAATCATTATGTCCAGTAGTTTCGTAAATTTGTCCTCACTGGACTTTACTACTCCTACAGTTTTGAGTGATTTTTCGCTGAAGTGCTCATACGAACCGCTATTTCCCACACCGGGAGCGGCCATTTGAGTACTGGCATTTTCTGACCCGCGATTTTCCTTTCTTCGCCGAGCTCTTCACTACAGCCGCCGGACTTGATCTAGACGCAGTCTTAACATCTCCGACACGTGGCGCCTCCTGACGGCACGGCGCCTGCATAGCTGACGACTGCATCGCAGACACGACTTGATGTACGTCACAACAGACCCTTGGAACCAGACACATCAGACACATCGGTTCCTAATATCCAATGATTTTTCTTCTTCTTTGGCTAACCATGGTTGCAACAAGTGAAGCATGTCAGCCATTAGGGCGCCGAACTTTTTTTTTTTTTTTTTTTTTCGTAATTCGTTGCTCCACACAAGTGGCTTTCGCATCAAAAATTACGTTGGCTGTGGTCTGCATCAACGCCAGCAACTCTTCAATTGAGAACGGCACCTGTCCTACTCCATCATCAAACAACTTTGCATCATCCCACACCACCACACTTTCGTGAACTTCAGCAAAGTCATTTTCGTTTGTTGACGCCATCTTATTTTCTCCCTCCGGTTGACAAACTGCAGCCGTTTCGTCATCAACCAAACCTGCCGTTGCTGCCCTGGCCCTTTGATCTGCTTTCTGATCCGATTTCTTCCACGTATGCAAAATGTCCTTCATAGCTGAACGATGATGCAAATCGCCCAGTTCACATACTTTGGTGACGAAGTTTCAGGGCCTGCACTCACGGCAAAGAGGGTGAAAATCTCTTGACTGTTTCTTGCAGCTACACGCATCAAATTTCTTCGAATTGAGTCTCCCACGTAATAGATCGTTTGATTCTTCTATCGTGGTCATAATTCTGCCCAGAAAAGTTGATAACTTTGCTTCCAAACAAGAAAACAAAGGCAGCGATGCCAAACACGTCCTACCCTAACAACGTGCTCAAAATGTGATGAGGGGAACAAACAAGATGGCGGCCTCCTAGTTAGGAGTAGCAGCGCCCCTGGCGGGAGAGGAGAGAAAGTTTGGATACAAGCTAAAAAAGGGAGTTTTTTAGTTGATAAATGAGCAGTGATAGCATAAAATGATGATTTTAAGCATAATTACTGAAGTAAGTATTTGCAGGTAGTAAGAAACATACTCTTAATTATTTAATTTCAAACACATCAGTTTTACTCCTACCAATAATAACTAGTTTTCATTTTGGTCGTAATCATTGCATACACTCTATCACTTTTTTAAGTTTACTTGCCTAAACTGCCTTTCGTTAAAACTTTTGACCTTGTTGTCGCACCACTGTCTTTCTGATTGGTCGTCTTTGATGGGCCCTACCCTTTCTGGACAGCTCACCCCCAATAACTAAGTCGACTACTTATCAAGTACTTATGTCTAAAAGTAGCTAATTAATAGAGACGGAAACCTATTTACGTTACCTTTTGAACATATGTCAGACTGCCTCAGTGGAGAATCGAACCCACGATCTTTGAAACCAAAGGCCGAGGTCCTACCGCTGAGGCATATTGACACGGCCAAATGGAAACATAGGCCTACATAGGCAGCATTTAACACGTGCACATACATACATATAAATATACATTTTCCAAAAGCCACTGGAGGAACGCTTATTTGCTGCGCCACACTCCACGAAACGAATGGAACACAAATCAAACGTCCTGTTCAAGTCTTATTTCACGTTTTATTTGTGTTTCATTTGTTTCACCTGCAGCATGGCACAGCAAATAAACGTCCCTCCAGTGGCGATTGGAAAATGTATGTTTATATGTATACAGGGTGTTTCATCTCAAGTGTTGCTGCTCAATATCATCCCTAGTATTGCAGATACGTCGAACATGGCCATGGAATACGTTGGAACATCCAGGGGGCCATCAGACGGTTAAACCGAAAATGACCTTGACGACCGGTTTCAATGTCAACGAAAAACTAACTCCGGAAGTAGCAGAGATAGGGGCATGATGCAACTTGTAGACTTGTAGAGGATGACGACATGACCTCAACAAAGCAAACAGAACAGAAATCGGTTCAAATGTCAAAGAGATACAGTGAAAACAATATGGGTCTTGCAGCCCCATTGCAGGGCTTGACCACAACCCAACCTGAGGTAGAAACACAGACAGGCACCACTGTACGTACAGCAAAAGGTTAGCACGCAAACCTGGTGGATCCATGAGAAGCCTGTTTGCATTAATCCATGAAGTAGACATTTCCTATTGGTGCCTGTCTGTGTTTCTACCTCAGGGTGGGTTGTGGTCAAGCCCTACAATGGCGCTGCAAGACCCATATTGTTTTTTACTGTATCTCTTTTACATTTGAACCGATTTCTGTTAATCCCTCCCTGGATGTTCCAACGTATTCCATGGCCATGTTCGACGTATCTGCAATACTAGGGATGATATTGAGCAGCAACACTTGAGATGAAACACCCTTATATGCACGTGCTAAATGCTGCATATGGACGTTTCCTTCTGGCTGTGTCAGTAGAGCTCAGTGGTAGGAACTCGGCTTTTGATTTCAAAGGTCGTGGTTTCGATTCCCCACTCAGGCAGTCTGACATGTAAGTCCAAAAGGCAAAGTAAATAAGTTTGCACCTGTATTAATTTGACTCCTCAGCCGTCAGCTTTCCGTTCTGTTTAAGGTAGCTAAGACCACTTAAAAAGAGAAAGTTGGTTCTCGGGCACTTTTCTCAAAAAGTCCGTGCGGAATTTATTTTCAATTTTTTTTATTTTTCAATCGTATTTTTCCGTACATTTTGGGGAATTATTTTTTAGTTTGGATAAAATAAAGAATACTGCCTCATAATGATTCGTAGCATGTATCCACACAATTATTTAACGACAAGAATAGTAATTTTATATTTCAATTTCTCATTAAGGGCTATTTGCCGCGTCGTTTCTTTTTATTTCCCGTCAAAATATCGGTGCGGGAGGGCTTGAAAACCAACTTTTACCTTTTTAATGGCCTAATAACTAAGGCAACGTTCACGGTAATATCATTAGGCCGCGCAAAGTTAATTGTTTGGTTTTACAGGCGCGTGCGGGTGCCTCAAATTATTTCGGGTCAAAATTTATTTCATTTTTGGCGTCAACCTGCTAAAAATCGTATTTTCGCCAAATTTTGACCGTTTTTTGACACCCCAGCTCGAAACGAGCTTTTCAATGGTGCAAATTTCAAACATCTACCTCAAACCACTGAGACGTTATTTAGAAAAAAACTAACATATTTTTAATACTAGATGACATAATAACAAGATTGGCAGAATATTTTACTTTTTTAGGCCGACTGCATGCTCTTTCAGCTTTGAGCTAGGTAAATGGCAAGCAAATGTGAGCAGTTAAATAAAATAAAAAATTATATAAAATGCCTGGTTGCATGGTGCTTCAATTTTGTTTTGCATGGCCTTAACTCTGGAACCGTTCGAGATTATGACACGCAGTTCGCGGCGTTTTGCTCAGGAAATCACTTAGTATCTTCCTAGCTAAGTTTTAACTGTGGGTTACTTTTAAAAAATTTGTTTATTTTAACCTCATTTAGGCAGACTATGCAAGAGTGATTTCCGACCACGTGATTACAGTTCATGTAATTCTTAGTTGTATTAAATAAATACAATTCTTAGTTAGGTTATGGTGCTAATGAAGAGTACGAGAGCCACCATAATAAGAACAGAAGACCTTTTGTTTGAAGGATCGACCTGCATGGCCAAATAACTGACGTTTATAGCAACTTCAAATGTTAAGTAAACTAGGCAGATACTTACTGTCAATTGCTATGGCATAGATAATTGCATCTGCTTGAGCAAAAGCACCAGCTCTCCAATTAATAGTAACTGTGGAAGACTTGATGATAGTAGGGTGGATAGTTAAGTTTTGATTAAGAATGAAGACTTTTTTGGCATCCGTTTCCCATTTTCCATCATGTATAACAATTTCTTCAGTACTGTCACGTTTAACTGGATTCATAACAAAGATTCCAACATAATTGTCAGTTGTAGTTTCCAATGTAATACTAGACGATTCATGAAGTGGAGCACTGATGCTAACGATGATCACCCCTTTTCCCCGAACTATAGTTGAAGTGCGGTTTTGTCCCTGTTCCAGCACCTCCATAAATTTTACACTGTTGTAGGCAAATAATGTTACAATGCTTTTACGTTCATTCACACTCATGTTTGGATCCAACAAAATGCCAGCTAAGGCATTGTTCGAAACATTTGTGTTGTGAAGACGTAAGCCAGGAGAACGTAGAACAATCCCATTGCCCATGTTGTTATGGATTATGCTGTTTTTGCAGATCAGTTGATTGGATGGTTGATAAAAATCAGTAAATGCAATGCTCAAACCATTGTGGAAATTATCTGTAATTGTCAAAGAGCTAAGCATGTGATGATACAAATCTATTTGAAGAGCTGGGTGAAACACATTAGAACTGTAATCAAACAATCCCGCTCGTTCAATTTGTGTATGCTTTAAAATACTGCTCTCTGCAGTTATTCCGAAATGAATACCGGCCCAAGAAGGTTCGTAGCATCTAACTGAAACGAGATTGGAAAGGGAACAGGAATTTTCTATATCATCGATTGATTCGTACTGGCACTGAAATATACTGGTGTGTAACAAGTTACATCTAACATTGCTCATAAGAACAGGCGACAAAGTTTCATTTGACATAACGTTTGACATATTGAGTTTCCAGTCAGTAGGTTTCAATACGAGACCCAACTGGTGGCAAACTAGAGCAGCATTCAGGATGGACCAACCAAAATTGCATACATTTCCCCATTCACTATTAATTTTTACTTGCAATAGTCCTTCATGAACAAAGTGGTGGTCTGTAAGTACTCCTACTAATCTAACTTTAGGATCAAGGTTGGAATATTTGTGCAAAGGTAGGTAAGTAAATGTAACTTTCTGATCATCTAAAGAGCCCAGCCCTTCTGAATGTAATTTACCTTGCACCATCAAACCAACAGTTTGATCAAATTGCAAAACGGTGTTGCCAGTAATTTTTAGAACACTTTTAGGTCTCACAAAAATATCCCTAGTCACTCTATAAACACCTTTTTGCAAAGCCACACTACCCATCACTTCGCCGCCAATTTGAAACGGTGTTGGTTCAAAAACCGGCAAGAGCACTTCACTGCTCGAGGATATTAAATTGGTGTCAAAATCTGCTTCAACGAGTAAGTACGGCTGAAAGGCAATACACGCAAGATTGTAGCGATCTTTACAGTCAAACAGTCTTTTCCGAAGTTGGTAAATGTTGCGGCCGCCTAAATAATTGAATGAACCATTCACTATTGTATTGGGGTTAACCGCCCTACATCCTATGTCATATTTTGAGTTAGAATTTCGAAATGAGTTTCGATATACTTTCACATTAGCTGAAGATACGACTACAACAGCTGCAACATTATTCCTTGGACTTATACGTGGAAAAGGCTCGCTGATGATATTGTCTTGAAGATAATTGTGAGTGAAAAGGAGGGACTGCAACGCACTGTCAGAACCAAATCCTAAAGACACAACAAATGAGCCTTGGTTTCTATAAAAGTTGTTTTCTTGCACAGTTACATCTGCAGGCAACAGTTTATAGCGGTCGTTCGCATTTAGCACATACAAACTTTCTCCTAGATTGTCTTGAAAAGTGTTATATTCAATCTTGGCTATAATCTTCGCCACTGGAGAAACATGAATGGAAGTGAAATTATTGTTTTCAAAAATATTGTTTGTTATATACAACCGTGTATCTTCCACTGCGAGTAGTGGATCGATTTCAACCAACACGGCTGAGCCCACACAATGTCTAAATGTATTCATCGTCACATTAATGAGAGGCTTGATCCACTGTTGACCACTTAAAATACCAGTCTTCAAGTTACTGTTGATTAAACACTGAGTAACCGTTACGCTCTGTGAAGACGCAGTAAATTGAGAACTACGATTTGTCCACACAGATATTCCGTCTCCTTTGTTCGATGAAACCTGTGAGTTGGAAACGTTGAGTCGCCCACCATAAAATGACACATTAAGACCTCCATCCCAGTTGTCACTAACATCACTCATGGAGACATTTACGTCACCAGCTCCGTCCCGCACATGAATACCTCCTACATAACCACTTTCTTGAATTGTTGATTTCAACACATGAACCATACTTCTCATGTTATCAACTAGTACGCCAGTAAGTCTATTCCTTGTTAACAAACTGTTAGTAACATTGATATCGTATGCCTTGTCTGGAAAAAAAAAATGATTTTACTTTCTGCAAATTTGAAGAATTGTATGATCAGCATAAACTTTTCACGTTACTTTTTTTAATCTAAATTCTAGGCAAACAGCTTTGCTGAACTCGAAAATACCATTAATTCAGCAATTTTACTTTGGTTGAAGTTCATATTAAAGACAATCACTTACGCAAAACCAAAAATCGTCCAAGTTCCAAAATTCCAACTCGCAAATTTTCGACTATCTCTAGTGATAGTCTTCTTCAGGCAAGAGTCATGAGACTTGAACAACAACAACCACCAACGAACTTTCCCATCTTCAGGCAAGAGTCATGAGACTTGCACAACAACAACCACCAACGTCCCTTCTTCCAGTGAGCCTTGCAACTCAGTCAGCTCTCAAGCTCACTGTCTGAGTTGGCTCCCTCATCAATACTGGAGCTGTTGCTGAATGAAGGTACGAATTTTTGCCAGCTTTTCGTCAGTTTTTGATTCAATTCTGCTGTCACTATTCTTCCTAGGTGATCTGAAGTCGGACACGAGCAGGGGAACACACCTCCGTGCGATAAGAGGCCATTGTCATTCAATACTGCCAAGATAGGAAGATACCACTTATGAACATGCAAAATCAGGATGTCAACAGATAAGAAGAATAGTGACAGCAGAATTGAAACAAAAAAGTGACAAAAAGCTGGCAAAAATTCTTACCTTCATTCTGCAACAGCTCCAGTATTGATGAGGGAGCCAACTCAGACAGTGAGCTTGAGAACTGACTGAGTTCCACTCACTGGGAGAGGGGAGGGAAATTTGTATGTAGTGGACTTGGGAAAGTTTGTTGGTGGTTGTTGTTGTGCAAGTCTCATGACTCTTGCATGAAGAAGACTATCAGTAGACGCAGTCGAAAATTTGCAAGTTTGAATTGTGGAACTTGGACGATTTTTGGTTTTGCGTAAGTGACTGTCTTTAATTTGCTGAACTGAGAAGAACCCACAATTTATGGGAACAAGCTACACAAATTATTAAACACTTCACTATTGACTAGGGAATTGCGATACTCGAAAAATTCGAGCCGAGCCGAGTACGGAATGTTTACTCGAACACGGCTAGTCGCTTGCATCCATACTCGAAAAACGCGAATCCGGTAAAAATGCGATACTTAGCCAATATTTGACCGATTTTGACGTTCAAAAATACCAAATTCATCGTCCCGGCGAGAGCTTTCCGGTGGTGCAAACTAAAAGCCACTAGCTCAAACCATTTTAAAGTTACGTTCTAAAAACTAGAAAACTAGTTATAGGCGTTGACCCTCACAGTCCGTTAAGCAGCATCGTAGTTGTTATTACTCTAACAAATAAAAAAAAAAAAACTTGCAAAGTAAGTATATTAACCAAATACTTGAACTTGGCTCGATACTCGATTCTGCGGTTACAAACTCGGCTCGGCTCGACTCGAATTAAAATTAATCTATTGAATATTCCATAACGGCTTCTACTCTGAAAGTTCGTCATTCTTGAAAAGTGATTGTTGAAAACAGATTGTTACGCACAATTTCAGAATAAAAATACTGTACCAGTATTCTTGCAAATTTTCAACAGACCGACGACGTCTGTCTTCATCAGGCCTAACCTACACAACTTAAACTTTTGTCAACTACATCTCCACCATGGAATTCAGCGTTCGAAATCTGCGCACGTGCATGGCGTGGCCTCCTATATTTTTTTTTTTTTTTTTTTTGTGCTGGTTCATCCACTGCTTCGTGAGTCGCCTGGAAAACTCGTCTCTAAGGAGGAAACGAATTCCCGGATTGGATGGGCCTTGAGTGTTCATCAAAACAGCGTCATTTTTAACATGTTGCTGGATCGCCAGGGATTCCAGTCCCCTCAAGTGCCTATCATGTGGGACATTTGATTTTAGAAGTGTAGTAGTTCTTCCCCAGCCAATATCATGCTTTGTCATCATGTGATGGGTAGCGATACTGTTGCTACACACTTCATTCCTTGTGTCATCCATATGCTGTCCTACCCTCGTTCGGATGCCCTTCCTAGTCTCACCTATATAAACCGCATCGCACCCATCACATGGCACACAATATACACCTTCTCTCGTATTTGTAACTCTAGCTAACACTTCAT